>JAVDPK010002763.1:58045-87187 GCA_034780415.1 Cichlasoma orientale | reverse complement strand
CAGCATCGCTGCAATGCTGAGCGTTTAAAACGCCGGCACCCTGCAGCTGTGACGGCAGCTCTGGATGGGTACGTTAGCGCGTCGCTGATACCTGTTAATGTTTGTACAGTAATGTTTCTGTTAGTTCACCTGTCGGAGACGAGCTCTCATGGATGTTGTTTGCTAACGAGTGAAGGACAACAGGAGCAGCTCCTATTTTTCCTCACATTAATATCAGCGTTCATTCTGAATAATAAACCTCTGCATGAACTGAATCATCTGTAAACTTTTCAGCTGTTTTGGACGGAAAAATCTTTTTTAATTTAATTTGAAGCCTTATTTGAACTTTTGGACAGAGGCCAATTTTATTTATTTGCACATATTTTCATTTAAAAATAAATATTGCATTCACTTTAATATGCATTGTTTATTTGATATTTATTGTGATGCTCAGATTAATGTTAAATACATTGGATTAGTTTCAAACTCGTATTTTTATGGGTCATTATTTTAATTGTGAGAAGAGACAAGCTGGTTATAACAGGTGGGCAGGCTTGGACAGGTGAGGTAAGATTGAAATTATCATTGACTAATCGACTAAGCGATAAAAAAAAAAGACAGAATATTCGACTACCAAAATAACCTTTATTTGCAGCCCTACGTTTTCCCTTCAGTTCATTGGGATTTTCAGACATTTGAGGGCTGAAATTTGACGGGGCCATTGCAGCATCTTGATTATCTTCTTTTTCATGTGTTCTCTTGTAGATTTGTTGTTGTGCCTGGGATCATGTCATGAACTTTAACATTTAACATGCTAACTGCAGCCTGTAGAGTCTGCATTGTGTTAACGTGCACCAGAATACTCCAGCTACAGTAAACTGATGTCTTAATGGCAATAAGCTGGTAAAACAACAATAGGCAGTAAACCAACTCAGTGCATTAAGGGTAACAGACAGTGGTCAGTACTGATGCCAATATGTATGTTTTAGGCGAGTTTAACCTATGATTTATATAATCGTAGGTTCCCAGTCTGGATTGAGGTCATAGAAGGATTCCCAGATGGCGGCAACAAACACGCGTGTTTTCTTTCTCACCTCCTTCCTGTTGCTTCCAAAGCTGTTTTCTATGACCATCGTCTCTGCAGCGATGTGACGGTATTTAGAGCAGGGTGGTAAGGGCAAATTAGCCATTGTCACTACCCCAGCTCGCAGCTCCACCACTCTGCCCCCAGAGTACAGACACACTTCAGCCTGACTCCGCACATCCTGCAGCTGCTCAGAGAGGGACGGCATTCTGCAAACACATAAGTACACACACAGTCAATGCATGCTAATTACTTGGAAGGAGCAAAACAACAACAAACCTGTCTGTGTAGGTCATTCAGGTCACAGCAGTCTCTGGAGCTTGAAAAAGTGTTGGGTCTTATCTTTACCCTTTTCCCTTAAATTAATAAAATTATAATGTGGTAGAGCAAAATCAATCAAATGATTAATCAAATAAGGAATCAATCAAATGATTAATAGTGAATCAAACAAAATGATTAAATAGCGAATAAATCAAATGGTTAAAGCAGATGAGACCGGGGCGGCTGTAGCTCTGCCTCCTGAGCTACAAGTTGCTCTCCGATGTAACCGTCGCAGTATGAATGTGTGTGTGAATGTTAAATAGAAAGGACGTAGGCACACAAAGAATTGCTTGTATGAATGTGTGTAAATGGGTGAACGATGAAGTGCTTTTATATTTTGATCACTTTGAGTGCTCAAAGTACCCAACCGGTCCCAGCAGAGTACTGCCCCTCCCTGAGCCTGGTTCTGCTGGAGGTTTCTTCCTGTTAAAAGGGACTTTTTCCTTCCCGCTGACACCAAGTGCTTGCTTGTCTGATTGTTGGGTTTTCTCTGTATTATTGTAGGGTCTTTAACTTATAATATAAAGCACCTTGAGGTGACTGTTTTCTGTGATTTGGTGCTACATAAATACAACTGAATTGAACTGCATTGGAATAGGTTCATTTTTCAGCATGACAATGAGCCCAAACAAACTGCCAATGTAATGAAAATATACCTGGTTAGAAAAACACACAAAAACAACACTATCAGTCATGGTAGGACTCAGAGCTCAACATTACTGAAGGTGGGGCATCATCTTGATGGAGAACAGAACAAAAGGCAGCCAACATCCAAAGAAGAGCTTTGATGGTCCTTCAAGAAGCCTGGAGAACTATTCCTGAAGGCTGCTTAAAGAAATGACGAGCAAGCTGCCTTCAGGCTGTGTTGAAGAATAAAGGTGGTAAATGGTAAATAGACTGGTTCTTATACAGAGCTTTCTACTTTATGCTGAGCACTCAAAGTACTTTACACAACACGCGTCATTCACCCATTCACACAAGCACTTCTTTCTAAGGTTAAGTGTTTTCTATCTAACATTCACACACATTCACACTCCGACGGTTGCACTGGAGAGCAACTTGGGGTTCAGTATCTTGCCCAAGGATACTTTGGCATGCAGACCGGAGCAGCCAGGGATCAAACCGCCAACCTTCCGATTAGTAGGTGACCTCGTCTACCTCTTGAGGTACAGCCACCCTCATTTGGTCATACCACATAAATACCTTCAATCTCATTCGAACTGTACAGAGGCTTTTTGCCTAGTATAATGTATCTCCATGTATGTTTGTACATGTTTCATTAAATCACGGCACATTTTATACGTTTTCCTGGCAAAATATAAAGAGATGATGGGTGGTTTGAGACTTTTGTACAGTACTGTATGGTTCACATTGTTTTGTCAGACTCTAGCTGCTGACATGCATTTTTAACCCTTTACAACAACACATTGGTAAACAAAAGAAATCTCCATGTAGCTGTCACTCCAGCTGCGATGGACCAGTACTGACGCGCCTTGCATCTTTGAGCGCTGGTCCCACCCATGAGATCCAGCTCAGCAGCAAACCAAGCTCATGAAAAATTGCTAAATGCAATTTACATCCAAATTTCTCCTCACAAACTTATTTTCCATACAATAAAATTGAGCGCATTGTCTGTAGTTTTGCTCTAAAATGTTTTTGCTTAATTGCAAACCTCTTCAGTATGACGCTAAAATAAAGACGCAAAAGTAATTGCGCGTAAAGGATGGAAAAATGAGGATCCCGTTCCAGCAGTTACTGCAAAGCAGCAGGTACACCTATGGTCAACTCGGATCCTGTCATCTTGGACAGTAGATACTGGCACAATTTCCTAAATGTAATGTTGCTAAATTATTCTTGTTACAATGTTTCTCAAACAACGTATACATGTAAACCAGCACACCTAAGCGTGCCAATAGCAACGTGCTGACAGCGAAGCTGGTTCCTACCTCTGCTCTCCAGCAACACGGCGACGAGATCCGCCTTCGGTGCGCTGATTGCATCCGGAGGCACGGTTAGGGTTACGGTCTTTTAATGGCGCACTGCGTGCTCTTCATGTAGTGGCTCCAACACACGCGTACCGCTAATGCAGACCGTCGGAACGCTGCTGCACAGTGCGCAGTGTGCAGCTCCTCCAGCTTTCTGCCCCTCCCCGGCCACAACGTGGAAGCTGCGCAGATGACGTCACCCACGGATTTGAGGAGTCTCTGCGACGCTTGTGCGTCCTCTCCCGCTTGTTTTCGATTCAGCAACAACAACTTTAAAAGCTAAACCTTAGTTCTTTTTAATATCCTGGAAATTTATGGGCTCTATTAAATTATGTTTAATGTTAAACTGTCTTAGTGGGCGGGCCTGGGCCCTCACGTCTGTGCAGCGAGTGTTAAAGCTTGATGGAGATGTGGCGGGGACGCTGTGCCGACTTCACTGAGCTCCCGCACCCAGAGAAACGCTCCTGTTTGTCTCCTGTTTTGCCTCTGCAGTTTCATACAGTGCACTTTTATTACTGTCGCTACATTTTTTCGTTGTTAATATGCATAGCGTTTGTTTGTTTGTTTGTTTGTTTGTTTGTTTGTTTGTTTGTTTGTTTGTTTGTTTGGGAATAAAGTCATAAAGTGACTGGAGCCGAATGCCCCCGTCCAGGTCACATGTTCTACCTTCAGCGGTCTAAAGCCTGTTTTACTGCCTTGTTTACAAACTTGTAAAATATTTAGTTAAACATACTAAATGCTGATAACGTGAATATAAATTTTAAAGTATATGTTCATGTTGAATTTGCACTATAGATGCAGCAGAAACCACTGCATATTCACTATATAAACTCAGTGACTAACGTGTATTTTATTGACTTCTTTATGACATTTATTAGTATTTTAATACATAAAGCCTGCTTATAAAGTTGCTGAGTACTCCTACAAACATATTACCACACACTCACGCTGGATAACAATGCATGTGATAAAATAATAAATAGTAATATTAGCAATATTGCACCTGAGGTCTCCAGGTTATTGCACATGGATATATGATAAATGAGAATCATGTCAAGCACAATAACATATGTAATATTGTTTTACTCATACAAGGTTGTTACATGTGAGAATGTGCTATAACAATAATAACGATTACTAATTCTGAATGTATCTATTTATGAATTTGCTGTGGATGAAAATATAATATTTTGAATGCATGCCCCCTATGGTAATCTTTGTTTGTCTCTTTGCTTCCTCCCGAGGGAGCTGTCCAGCTGGCTTCCAGGTTCCCTAACAGCTCGGCTGGCTCCTTTCAACAGGAACCTGCAGTGGTTCTATTTGAAGTGTTTCCAAATCACAGCATAGATACTGAGGAGAACACTCACCGTGGTCCCGTCTCCACAAGCTCATTCTCTTTGCTCTGACCCTGAGCCTGTGGACATAGGTGATAACAGATGCATGTATGAGCCTCGGTTTGAGGCTTAGCTGGGGTGTGCATATCTCCACATTCGCCCTTTTTTCCAGTGCTATACAGAAAAAGAATGAGTCTAATCCTTCACGGAGGTTCCAAAACCATCGCAGTCATGATCCATGTGATCTCTAGGATAAGTGTTCCACATATTGATCTTTTCAAAAGCCCATTGGTATATGTGGGTTCTTTGTCAAACTTGGATCCTCTACCAGAGTCCTGGAGTTTGAGGGTAAACTTTTATATGTTCTAAAGTGAAATATTCAAGTCTTAATTATAATGGTTAAAGCTTATCAAAAATCAGAAATGCAGTATCTCAAATTATTACTTATTTTAAAGCAAATTATTATTCAAAAAGTATAAATACCATTCCCTTTATGAATACAGAATACATGAAAGTTGATCTTTTTCACATATTTTCTCATTTTTGAGATACTGCTCTCAACCTGTGGCACGTGTATCATTGGTGGTACGTGGACTCCCTCTAGTAGTATGTGGGAAGTCTCCAAAAAATATTTTTAGATTAAAATATAAATCTAAAAAAAAATCCTGAACAAGATCACTGAAATTTAGTTTAAACTAGGAATTGTCTTTCTTGAAAACAGTATATTAATTTTTATATCCACCACTCTCTGCTCTGTGTGTGTGTGCGTGCGTGTGTGTGTGTGTGTGTGTGTGCGCGCGTGCGTGCCCGCGTGTGCGTGTGTGTGTGTGTGTGTGTGTGTGTGTGCGTGCGTGCGTGTGTGGAGGGGCAAAGGAGTGAATTCACGGGCTTCCTGCAACAGCATGAGTGAATTTACCCCAATAACCACATGCTGGCTGTGAGGTGCTGCTGGTGTTGTCTGATGTTTCTAATGTCTCTGCTTATTGGTAAAAAAAAAAGAAAAAAAAGACTGCAGTCGGCAGGATCTATGAATGACTTCTATATAAAATGAAGAAAAGACGCGTTTTGTAAGTATCTTTGTGACTCTGTTATAGCTACATTATAATCAGTCCTTTATAGAAGCGTGATGTTATATTGTTGTGATTTCTGCCGCCTACTTGGCCAAAAACTGAGTGCAGCTTCTACCTTTTGCTGTGTCTCGCTCAAAATGACTTTATATCATTCAGAAGTTTTTTTTTTTTTACAGATGATTATAGGTCAGTATAATAATAATAATAATAATATTAACCATCCAATGCCTGTTTGATGGCACACACACGACTACACAAATGTGACTATCAGCACAGATGGAGGTGTCAGGGGAAAACATGTGGCTGGATGCATTTTTAGTTTCGGTCAAACATTAAAATTCGTAGGTTAGAGATGCTTCAGGACATCTGGGAGTTAGAAGTCCGCTCTAATGTTGAGTAAACAAAGCTGCTCGCAGACGTCTCTGCTTCTATTCTGCTGAATTTTTGCTTAAGAGAAGAACTAATTTTCCAGCACCACAGACACACACAAGCACGAGTGTAACAAAATAGACACAACAAGATTAGGTCACATGAACACATTTATTTGTCTTGCATTTTGATAACAGAATCAAAGGTCTTTATCATTTGCTCTAATTACACTGATCTATGTATAATAAATCTTACTAATCATACAGGCTACTGTTCAATAAAGTATATGAGGATGGAAGAGTGGGGCATTAAAGAAATAAGAAGTCAAGCTGGCAGGACAGATGGAGAAGCAGGCTTCAGGGCCTGGTTTGTATCTTATATTTATCTCACTGTACAAAGCCTAGATAAATACAACAACAAATACAAGTGACAGTTTTCTGACAAACGAGTGAAGAAAGCGAAAGCTGTTGCTATGGTTCCTGACCTGCAGCACTGACAAGCAAATATTTTAGCATCAAAGACAAAGTGACTGCGCTGTTTGTCATAACTGTAGCACTTTTTAACTTCTTGCCTAATCTCTGAGTATAATAAAACTATAATAACAAGGAAGACAAAACCATTTCTTTCTTTTTGATCGTTTAGTTTGATTTATGTCAGGCTGGCAGTATTGTGGTAGGATTAAGATGTAGTTAGGGTTCAATTTATCATAAAATCAGTTCTAGTTGACTCCATGAGGCCTGAGAAATGGCTCCTAGAAATACCATTAATATGGGAAGCAATTAACACTTCCACTGCAAGATCGATAAAAGTCATATTTCTGGCTGTCATATGTGGCGAATTGTTCCAGGACTGTCCGTTTGGTTCACTTATACAGTAATCCGCTGCTGCAGCAAAGGGACACGCTGAACTTCCTGCTTTCTGCTGCTGAAACAACACGACAGTGTGGCACTGTGAGGTCAGAACTGTGAGCTACGGGTGCGGAACACTAACGAAGTCAATAATACAATGTTGCAATGGTGCGCAAATCCTGAAAATGGGAGGATTTGCATTTAAATATATCAACTACACAAGGACAAAGAGAGAGCAGAAGAAAAAACAAAAGCAGGAAGAAAAAATTGAGCCATATTTACAGGTTTTTTTTCCACCTTCTCATAAATTGTCTATTTATGAAAAGGCACCATTTTTTTTTGAAACTTCATATACTGAGATGTGAAGAAGTTGGTTTTTAAAAACAACACACAGCTCAAAGTTTTAACTGAAAACAAAAACTATGACATCTTGAAAGAGTTGATGAGTATATCAGGGAACACGGTTACAGTATAATAACCCTTTCAGCTCGTGACCACTCTAATCACTCTGCTCTCTATTTATACAGTTAAATGTGCATTCGTCAGCAAGCATTCAAATGAATGCAAATCTGATCTTAAAAAAAAAAAGTTGAAGATTTCCTAAAATAATGAAGAGTATTAAAGTGGCATCAGGTCTTTTCCCTTAAGTGCCTTAAGACTCCCTGTAGAGGGCACTGTTATTCTACCTTTATAATACAGTCAGCAGCACCCATGGAAAAAGGTCACACAGACACACTCCCTCTGCACATCTCTCTGCAGCCATCATTTATGAATAAACTTGGTTTCAATGGATGCTCATAAATTCAAGGGCCTCCTCCTTCAGTTTGTTTCAAAGTGGAAAGCTTTGCAGTGAGTGATGATGGTTGAACCTGCACCTTCTCTCACAAAGGAGACTTCATTTGTTTCTCTCCACGTGGTCTTATTTTGGCAGCTTGTGTATAGGTCAGGATATGATGTCAAGTAAACTGCTGAGATCTGGTAGCATGGTGACATGGATACGCCAAATGTGTCAAACAGAGAGTCGATGATCAGACGACACAGAGAAAAGGAATGGAGACCATCCGAGCCGCTTCATATGGAGGTGTTACCAACAAAGAAAGGTTTCTGTTCACTCTTCTAAAGACAATGAAGTGCAGGGTCCGCTAATGAAGAGGACTACTGTGACCCACCGAGGTAGATTCTCCTGTTTAAAAGAGGGGGTGAAGGCCCGTCTGTCTCACGTGTCTCTTTTCAAGACCTGTGCATTAACTTGGGCCTCAGAAGCTCTGAAGCACCTCAGTGAGTGTACAGGCACTGACTCCCAGAGTTATACCTGCTTCCAAATCACAGTTTTCTCTCACTCTCAGTGTGCCATGCAGCCACTTTACACAGCATGTACTGCTGCATGCTGCATGTGTTTATTTGGGAAATATGACTGCACCGTAATATTGCACCTGGCCCTTTTTGATATTATGTGACATTATTTCTGCATTAAAGACGTGTGGCCACAACAGCATGCTGTAAAATGTGACCTAATGCAGTAGGATATCCTGATATTACTGGCATACTGTATTTGTTATGCCATGTATTGCATCATATCTGTCAGTATGGTGGAACTAGAAAGGGTATGGTGCTGAGACGCCACACCAGAAGTTGAATTCTAGCATTTTAGCCATTTCCGCTCTGCCTCGCTGCTCCTGGTTTATTCAGTGAAGCGTTTCAATAGCAGTAGAGCCCAATCAACAACAGCATGTTGCTGTCTGACACTTAAAGCAGACCACACTCTGAAACACGCTAAGTTTCTAAGTGAAGCAGGCAGTGAAACTGTGACGGGCGTTTGCTGAACAGTTTTCAGGTTTACGAGTTTATCCAGCTGCTAGCTTCGGCTGTCTGATGGCTGAGTGTTGGCCTCTCTAGTTTTTACAAGTCTCCGTGTTACCAGATCTCACTCTGAGCTTGGTGAGTACAGTGGAAGATTGGAAAGACTTAGATTAGAAATAATGATCAAAACCAACAAACAGGGCCTATGCTATGATAAACTGAAATGATCCTTAAATAAGACAGTAGTCTCACAGAGACTAAAAGATGGTGTGCCTGTTGCTTTTCATCAACTCTGTTACTGCATCCCAAATGAATGAGGGCTGTCTGAACACACTGTGTAACATGTGCCTGGTTCTCGTGTTGATACAGGAGCCACAAAGGAAGTCTAATATGTGGAACAGATTGGGAGGTTCCTTTAAAAGTGGAACCCTCATCAGCCCTTTATGACACATACAGTATGAGGCTGCAGGAGGAGCCCCTGTGTACCACAGTCTCTGTCTTTCTGTCTTCATGTCTCAGATCACGTGTCTCGTTGTGGGTTTGTAGTGTTATTAACTAATCATTGTCAGGATATTTCATGCTAGAAATGTGTGCAAACAGCGCTCTATCAATGAGTATAAGAGCGATTATGTCTCTATTCCCTTTTCACCATCAACACCCTGCGTTCATTTCAGGTATTTAAGAACAAGAAAGACAAATAAGAAAAATACAACAGAAAGCAACCAAGAAAAAAACAACTTAAAAGTGAAATCTATAGAAATATATAGTGTCAGAGGACTGCCATAGATCTCAGTGCTCAGTAGCAGATGCATATGTTTGACTACATGACAAAGTGGAACTTTAGTCCTGTATCATGTGCTCGTGTTTGTCACATGACAAGAATGTAATATGTGGGCAACGTGAGCAAGAACCATAATACAGAAAAATGATTGATCTGTGTTTTTTTTCTAAGTCTTGCAAAAGATACATTTTCAAAATCTGCAAATATAAAAAATATAATTTCCTTCCATCTTCTGTCTTTCCTTAGTGTAATTGTTCATTAAAACCAGCAGGCCCAGGGAGGAAGCATTGGGACAGTGTAAATGTGCTCAGTGAGCTCTACACACACACACACACACACACTGACAAGGCTTAAACACAGCTCACTGTTTTGCTCTGCAGCATATCAGTCTCATCTTAATGCCATCACCAACATGACAGTGTCAGCTTAAATTCAAGTTCAGTTAGTGCCCAGTCAAGCAGGCATGTGCTTCTGAATTTCCTCCAGTAATAAAGTCATGGCCGCAGCACCAAAGTCACACAAAGAGAGGACAGCTCCGAGGTGTCGGGGCTCTGATGCGTTAGTCTCCAGGAGAATTGCGGCTTTCATGAGAGTTTGTTGAATGTCTTTGTCAAAGAGTCCAAAGCTCACGCCGTGTTACGGGTCATTCCAGGCAGGTGCTGTCATGCATCCCATCAGCCTTTACCTAATCTCACATGTTTGTTTCACAGGGTGGCGTTCGGCTTCCATCCACAACAACGTGATTTTCTCGCTTTTCTACCTTCTGTTCTGCTTCTCCTCCTCCTCCTCCATCATCCACTCCTTCCATTGTTACTAGGTCCTGGGTGCAGTTAAGTGAGCTTGCTTTTGACAGAGGGCTAGCACCACTGCCTGAGCCAGCAGCAGACCTCTCCATGTGATTCCTCCCCTGGTGGCTTAAGCCGGTGAGCTGCCCTTCACCTTCTAAGCTCCTGCCTGCTGAGCTCTCACCTCCCCCATGGGGGTTGCTGGGACTGATATATTGCTGAGCCAGGGATGGAGACTGCAGGATAACCAACGGAGACTTAGTCTCCTGTGCTGCAGAACTAGGAGATGGAGAAAACCTGCAGACCGTGTCATCAGAAAGCAGTTGAGCACACTTTGCTGAGCCAGTGGAGGCTGGGGTTGCCACAGGTGTCATCACTGCCATGAGAACATCATCTTTGGATCCAATGAAGTCGAGCTTCAGGGCTTTTGTGTTTTGAGGGCTGCTATATTCTTCCAAGGCTGTACAGGGGCTGTCATAGGTCATCCCAGAGCTTTCCACACTCTGTGATGACAAACCCGTGTCTCCAGTCGTCTTCTCTTTGGGGCTAGACATGAATTCATACAAACCCTCTTTGATGATGGCCATTGGCTGGATGCTGTCAGGGAGCCGCTTTACTTCCATATTACTGATCTGACTTAGATCCAGGGGAGGTGGAATATACTGATGTCTAGCACCAGCCTGACCTCGTTCAACACTGGCGTGCAAACAACTTTGTTCTGGATCTGCTGCCGTTGAGGATGTCGTGGCGACACTGACTTTAGGTGATGTTTGCTGGGCCTGAGTGGAGGCCAGATCTTTCATCTCAATCTGCTCTTCTCCATTTTTTTCCTGCTGCTGCTGAACGGCTGCTGTCTTGTTGTAATTATCTTCTAGCTGCTTTGCACTAAGGTGCTGAGGAGTAGTTTTGTTAGAGGTGGGCTTGACTCGTTGAGGGGAGCCCTGCTGAGCTACTTCTTGGTATTGTTGGGACCTACCTGGGCTGCTCACCTCTGCATTGGAGTAGTGCTTGTGGTAGCTCCAGCGACTGGGTGACAGGTGATTATCAACGGGACATTTACTGTCCTCTCTTTTTTCTACCAACACATCTGTTAGTTCCATACTGCGGGCAAAAGCATCCTTTAGGTTAATAGAAACAATGCTTCCGCTCCGCTTGGCTCTTTCGAGAGCTTCCCTCCTCTTGATGGCCTTCTCTTGCCTCTTCTGCTCTCTGTAGAACTCAGAGAAGTTGTTGACAATGATTGGGATGGGAAGAGCAATGACAAGCACACCTGCGATGCAGCAAAGCCCTCCTACAATCTTGCCAAGCAGCGTTTGTGGGTAAATGTCACCATAGCCAACAGTTGTCATTGTAATGGTTGCCCACCAAAATGAAGCAGGGATACTGGTGAATTTTGTAGCATCCTCATCTTTCTCAGCAAAGAATACCAAGCTAGAGAAAATCATGATGCCCATGGCTAGAAAGAGGATCAGCAGTCCCAACTCATTATAGCTCCTTCGCAAAGTGAAGCCCAAAGACTGGAGCCCGGTCGAATGCCTGGCCAGTTTCAGGATCCTCAGGATCCTCATGATACGGAAGATCTGAACCACACGCCGCACGTTTTGGAACTGCAGGACGCTCTTGTTAGACTCAGTTAGACAGAGGGTCACATAGTAAGGCAGTATAGCCAGCAGATCAATAATGTTAAGTGGTGATTTCATGAAAACCCACTTGTTGGGTGCTGAGAGCAGGCGCAACATGTACTCCATGGTGAACCAGGCAATACAGACGGCTTCCACATGGGCCAAACTGGGGTTGTCATTGAACTGGCCAAACTCATCTACAACCTGCAACTCTGGCAGAGTGTTGAGGGACAGTGAAATGGTGGAAATGATGATGAACAGGATGGAGATCATGGCCAGGACCTGCAAGAAAAAAAACAACATTGCAGATTATTATATTAGCTGTGCATAGAGCTCCGTGCACATCACTATATCTACACACAGAAAAATGAAATGATGCAGTCCCTGCACTCTCCTACTGTTTCCTGCTGCGAGTCACTGAAGTGTAAATGACGGTCCAGGGTAAAGGTTTCTTAGACTAAACAAGACCATCGACCTCTTCCTTTACTTTCTTTTTTCTTTCTTTTTATACTTTATTATTTATTCTATTCTATTTGTAAATGTACACTGTACATAGTTTCTTTTGCGCTTGCACTGGCGGGACCTTGCTATCTGAATTTCATTCATGTCCTGTTTCACATGAGAAGAATGACAATAAAGCTTTTGAATCCTTCCTAACGGTCACAGTGGTACCAGGTTTGTCCTGAGGGTGGCGCTATTGGAAAAGTTACCAAAGGTCACTTTTTGATCAAGGCCCTTATTTAGCTTTGAAAGTTGTGCCTCCATAGTGCCAGTCAGCTTTCATTCTATTCTATCCAGGCACAAATGAAAGGCTTATTGGATCCAAGCATCACACAATATTATTACAGGAATGAAACACATGGTCCACGTTTGTCCTACTATCCCAGCTTCACTTGTTTTCAGCAGCTTTGTGAAAAGTTCTAAAGAGGAAATTCTCACTTTGGAATTTTAGGATGAGTCCTAGTGTTGTGTAAAAGACTTGACCTTTGTTTCAACCTGTGAAAAGGCTGGTGCTGTGATCAGGTCATGATGATGTCATATTTAATGAGAACATAAGGGATAAGGGATTGCAGACCTTCTGACCAAAACTGTGACTGTTATTCCAAAGTTTGACAAAGCGCTACAATACAAAGCAAAGCGATCTAAAGCAGCTCTTCTTCCTTTTTTAGCAGTGAAGTGGAAACAAACTCAGTTCCCTGTCATTCCTGCATGTTTACCTTCACAAGTGATTCATCAGGTTTTGAAACAGTTGTTCCTCTCACAGTGCGGCTCAATGGAAAAAAATGGCCCAGGGGGTTCAAGCCATTTAAAAACCTCTAACTGTGAAAGTGGAATAAGGGAACTGAAGCATGTGTGGTCTGAGTCCTCTGGGTGCAGCCCTTGCTAGGACACTTCAGGTTTATTGTAAGAGGATTGCCTTGCTATCTATAGAGAGGATAGAGGTTAGAATTGGTTACTCATTCTTTCCTCCCCCAACAGGAAGAATCGAGTAATGCTTGGAAACAGCTGAGCAATGCAAGGTTTCCTTTTTATTTTGATATGTATTTGCTGTGATATCTGACCGAGGACCACTGCACTGCCCTCTGGACACAAACAGCTTCAACACCGAAAACTTAACTGCAAATCGTGTAACCAATCATATGGAGTGTGAGCAGAATAGGCTGAGGACAGCTAACACAGAATCAAACCTTCATGTGAAAAACTGAGAAAGGGTTACTCTGTATCTGTATATTATTATTACTGCATGCCATTATTCAGTCTTCAGGTGACAAATTATATTAAATAACTTATCAGTCTAACTGAACAGTGTATATCTTGCATCAGTTTTTGCAATTTTGTGATTGCTTAAAAAGACTAAAACTTAAATCAACTGACATCCAGAAGCAATTCACACATGAATCCATTCTGTGCCACTCATCAGGGTGGGGGGGGGGGGGGGGTGTGTGTGAGCCAGCCCAGACACATAATCTGGCCAGTGCGTCCTGAGTCTCCCCTGGGGTACGCTCCCACCTCACCTAGGAGGCATCTAGTCAGCTGCATGAACCATCTCAACTAGTTCCCTTCAAGTTACAAGAATAGTGCTTCCACTCTGAGCTCCTCAAATAACGGAGCTGCTCACCTTACCTCCAAAGGAGAAGCTCTACCCAAAAATCAGAACAGAATCACAAAGAGCAGCTCTGGGGGAATCCAGCACCTGCTGGCAGCAAATCTGACTTACAGCAGGTAATTCAGTTTTATCTATACAGCATCAAATCACAACACAGTTGTCTCAAGGCAAAGCCAAGCTTTCCCTATGGCTGTAGAGTCAACAAATATCCAGTAACAATGGGCCCAAGACCCCACACTCCTGAAGCACTACTCACAGGAGACCCCAAGGGACACAGTCAGACACCTGCTCCAAGTCCACAAAACACATATAGACTAGTTGGACAACCTCCCATACACCCTTTACTTTACCTTTATTTAAGCAGGAAGTCCTATTGAAGCCAAATCTCATTTACAGGGGAGACTAATGAAGCAGCCAACATGTTCAAAAGAATACAGCATATAATACAAAATCTACATGATATAAAATATACCAACAACAAACACTGGCGGCCTCTCGAGAAAAAGAAAATCCACGTCGCCTTCATTCCTTCTGATGCCTTTAAATCTAGTAATAGATATAAGCATGTTCACGCTGACTTCTTTCTGCAGATGATTCCATGTGCAGAGTGTGCATCAAGAAAATACTGTTTCTCCCAGACCTGTCATCCAAACATAGCTGTTTGGAGGAGCGCAGCTGGGAACTGTTGGACGGGTACAGAGATAAACTAGAAGTGTCCAGCACTGGCATATACACCAGTGCTGCTTTGTGAGAGCGGTCAGTGACAGCCCGTCCATAAAGAACGCAGCGATGAGTCAGAGACCTGGCTTTGATCACAAAATCTAAAGAGCACATTAATCAAGGCTCTGTAAAACCGAGGGGGTGGCTTACATGTACAGTGCATCACTACGATCATTCACAGGCAGGAAAGATTTTTCTTTCAATAAAAAAAGTAAAATTTATTCCTAAAGTAAGAAAAACTATCTTCACTGTGAGCTTCCTAACAAGGTAGCAATATAAAGCCAGATACCCGAGTGTGAGCTCAGTGCTGACATCATCCAGCCCTTACGGACGAGCCTTTGAGAAGACCATGAAGTTTGTTTTGTGAACAAAATGCTGAGTTTCAATGCAGCAAAGCACTTAATGAGTGAAATGCAGTCTAAATGACTCCCATCAGCATGAATCTAATATTATCCAGAGCTGCTCTGGAGTTCTCTGACCAGGACGAAAGCCCCATTGTTCCTCTTGAATTCCAGGTTTGACTAACAGATGGACTCTCCTTCCTGTACCCTGGAGGAGTGTGATCCCCCAGCAGCTGGAACATACCCTCTGGATCCCCTTCTTAAAAAAGGGACCACTGCCCCTGTTTGCCAGTCCAAGGGCACTGTCCCCAATTTCCATGCAATGCTGCAGAGGAGACACTCCTCTACAGCATTGCATGGATGTCCCCACAATATCCAAAGCCTTAATGGACTCAGGGTGAACCTCATCCACCCTGGGGAAGCAGAATGTGTGGGTGAGTCACCCGCTCATCCAAAGACTGTGGAAGGCTCGTTAGTGAGACCGAGGAGATTCTCAAAGTTTGATTTCCAAAGCCTGATGATAGTCCAACCCTAATAAATGTAATGGCTTATTTATGCTTATGCAATTAGTTTTTTACTTTATAAAAGTGTGTGCACTACATATGATTATTTAATGCTTAACTATTTTATTAAAAGACTGCTGGGTTATTTATTGAAAGAGTGACTCTGCACTGATAGCTAACACTGCGCGTGACTGATGAGCAGGAAATGATCAGGTAAAAAAGGAAAGCACTCATGAGCATCATTAATCTTTGTATCTGTATTTTTTTATTCCACTATCACAACTGTCCTGGTGTCTCAAGACAGCGCCTGTGAAATCATCTGATGGATTGTCTAAGCCATTTCCAGTGAGGGAGCTTCTGGCCAATCAGAGTCATGCAAAAGGCACTGAGCATTACATCATCACAGGGTTTAGAGAGATTTTAGACCAAAGTACAAACAGAAAGAAGAAACTGTGAAAAATTGAGAAAGAAGAAAGAAAAGATAGATAGAAAGTCAAAGAGGGAGAAAGCACGGGCAAGTACAGGGCAGGTATATCAAAGAGTGGCCACCCAGCAGCGTCTTAATGGCTTAATGGCTGCCAAACGCTGTGACCTTGGCACTCAGGGAACAGCATAAGCAGTACCAAGAACAGACAAGCTGCTTTAGAAGCTGCACAGCGAGTCTCCACATTTGACATTCGTTTGATCAGCAACACTTTTTTGTATCAGCCGCTAACAAAGAAACGAGCTGCACTCAGTCACAATGAAGCTCTTCATCAGGTAAACATAGAAGCTGCTGGTATCAGTTGTGACCAAAAGGGAAATCAGATCAATTTAGAGAACAAGAACATAACATGGGATGAAAAACTGGATGAAGTGACTGAACAGAGAAATCCAAGCTCTAATCAATATGTGGAGTTATTTCTGGAACGACGGGCACCAGATCTGTTGGGCTGTTTCTGCAGAGGTCATCGCAGTTTATTTATAAAGATGCTGCTTTCACGGGCCGCATTGTTTTTATCTCTCCTCACACTGAGGTCATTCTGAACTTCAAGCTTTCCCACATTCATTCCTTAAGACGTTCTACATTCATAAATCTTCCTTCATGTATGACCGGCTGCATCAAGTGCTCAATTAGCACTGGAAAACAAGCGAAACTCATTCTCTGCAGTGGGCAGCTCCACGAGGTTACATAAAAAAGCTAAGCAGTGGACCTTGACCGGGTTCACAGTAGGGACCCCCTGGCTGCCCGTCAGGCAGCTATGTTACCCACTGAACCAGCATGCATGGAGCCATCACAGCTGGAACTCAAGTGACACAGGAACCCACAGGTGGCCCGAGTAAGAGTTAAAACTGGCCACACCTACCTATTTTGGTCAGTGCTGTGAAATGATTGATGCTGACCGAAATCATGCCCCCCCCCCCCGCACAAAAAGCTGATCAATGGATTAATAAACATCAAACAAAAGCAGGCACTGTGCTGGATTTGAACTTTTCCTCTTCGGTGTTCTAAAGCAGACGTTTGTTGAAGTTCTACATGGTTCCTTCTTGTTTCTGTGAAAATGTAAAGTGTGGGTCATCTGCTAATGCAGTTTGATAGATTATACTTCATGACTTTTCCCCAAGAAACTGTTAAAATACACAAACACTGTCAAAAACAGAGGCATGAACAGGATTTAGAGGAAGAGCAAATCTTTTTACAGCATATCAGGACAGGCTGCGATGGCTGAGCCGAGCCCAGTGGTCGCTCTGCTGTTCACACACACACACACACACACACACACACCGAAGCTGACTGTGTGTGTGTGTGTGTGTGTCTGCTACCTCGATACACAACTCATTCAAAAGTCTGAAGGCAGTGCTGACAGACAGGCTCATTAAAGCTGAGCAATTCCTGACACCCGACCGCTCAGCAGCAAGGACCAGCCCGTGGCTCTCACTGGTTCCCATATTTAGTCCCATGCTCACTGGAACAACCATCAGAACAAGTTTAATCATTCCCCCCACACTTTCTCACCAATTCCACAAAGTCTTTCATGCAGAAACAATAAAGAGCCAGTTCCTTATGGAGTCAATAAGTGATCTTTATAAGCGAGTTTCTAACAACTTTGATTTTTGTCATCTGCACAGCTGTTTGTGAAATCAGCTACAGTTTCAGTAACACGACGGCAACACGTTCATCAGCACCAGCGCCGTGTTTATTTTTCACTGTCCCTCAATGAAGCTCACGCAATGCAACTGAAAGTAATAGAGAAGTGTATTAGCTCTTTGCTACTATAAAGCCAGGAACAAGTGCTCGAGCTCCAAATCTGTAAAGTTAAGCTGAACAGAACGATGCAGCATTGAGAACACTCGCTGAGCACCAAACCCAGTGACTGCACCTGCACTTCAGAGGCAAATTCCCCTGAATCCACTGTAAGTTTGTGAGGTTTTACTTACTCACAGATGATCATGTGTTAGTTTTTTGGCAGCATAAACCAGGAAGCGCTGAGCTGAGGCCACTTCTGCTCATGCATGTTCTTCCTACTGTGTCCTCTTGTCTCTGTCGTCACAATTTTGCTTTTGGGTACTTCCTGATATATATATAATTCTGTACTGCAGTAACGTTTTGAAAGTAGGACTTCTACTTGAAACAAAGTATTTCTTCTCTGTACTACTGCTACTTTTATCAAAACAAGTACTACGGGAGATGCAAGAAATATTAGTGATGCCTTTTGACTTTTGTGTACTGAGGAGAAGAATGATGGTAACCACACAAGTTAACACACAAAACAAGCCTGGTGCAAGCTGTGGTCCACTCGCGCACACTGAGCTGTGTGATGTGGAGACAGAAGAATTACAGCTGATGGCTTGAACTCTGCAGAAGCATGCAAACACTGCAGACTGGGCTTGTTCCTGCCAGAGTGATAAATTCTCGTTTGAATCAAAGCTTTTCAAACTGAAGGCTGCTGCACATTAGTGAACACGCATCGCTCTTCTGCTCCTATCTGAAGGCGCGGGGCCAGTAAACTATAGACCTCTGAGTAGCCACTTAGCTGCTTACGGCTGTTGGACATGCGCCGTGCCAGGGGAGACACTTTGCACACAGAACCGGTGACTCACTGTTGACTTTTATGTTGTCGTGAATTTCACAGTGAATATTAAATCTCATGCAAGTGTTGAAACGATTACTAATTGGTACATCAACAAAGGCCTTCCACTTAAACCGCTTGCCAGTACACTGCTTTTGAAGCACAAAGGCTGTTATGGATTCATTGTACACTTCAACGGTGTTTTATGTCGGAGACACCAGAAACTTCACGTCAGGCTCACAGGCCCACATATCATCACCAAACTGTGCACAACAACACAAAAGCAAACCCGTAAAAATGCATCTGTTTTAACAAAGCAGATTTACAGCCTTCGTCTCAGTTCAGTAAGACATGAAAGTCAGACACTAATCCCATAATTTTACAGTATTATATAAAATACTTACTTGGAGACTGAAATCTAAGCAGTGGAAATGTTTGTTAGAGTCATAAATTGTCAGAAGTAGAAAAATACTAGCACAAAGTCAAAGGTGAGGCAGGAAGCTGCTGCCCACAAAGCTAATGGACAGTCTTTTAGGTCTGTGCTTGACTGATCCTGCAGGCTTAAAAAGCCCCCGTATCACACCATCCACGGATTTCCCCCCCTCTGCACACACATTCAAACACCATACGGTATATAAACAGCTGATGCAACAGAAGGTACATCGGTCCTTTCGGAAAAACAACTCTGAAACTGAACTGTATCACACAACCAAACAGCTTTAACTGAAATACAAGTGCCCATTTTTGCTGAATAAAGAACATTTTTAATTCGGTGGTCCAAAGAAACAAGCAGAACCCGAGATCGCTGAGGAACCGCCTGATAAACCACTGACGGTGAGAAGTCATCGCGCGTGTACATAAAGAGTCTAAAAATCATCACAGACTTTCCCTTGATGAGTTTGGGAATTTGTTTTATCTCAGAGGACAGCGCATAAAGTCAAAAAGAAGAACAATATTTTGAACGTGCCGTCTGCAGGTGGAGGGCAGAGTGCGACTGTCAGCTGTGCACCAGTGCTGTTGTGTGTGCTCTGGATGAAGAAGTATCTCCTGCTGAGTGAAGCCAAAACGTTCCCCCTACAGTCTCTGTTGGTCGCTGACCATTTAAAGACCTGACGACCCTTCATTCTCTGCATTTTCACAAATCTTGTTTTGGTAGATCACATTTCATCCAAAATTATAATAATTCTCAGCTGTAGACCAGGTGACGTGGTGGTGCAGTGGTTAGCACCATGGCCTCACAGATAGAAGCTCCTGGGTTTGAATCCACTGGTCAGCTGGCGTTTGCATGTCCTCTGTGTGAGTTTTTTCCACGTACTCTGGCTTCGTCCCAAAGACATGCACATTAGCTTAACTGCAGATTCTAAGTGTGGATGGATGGTCGTCTGACTCTGTGATAGATGTGACCTGAATGCCCACCCAGACGCAGACTGTGACTTCATTGCATTTCTTTCGCCATATTGGTTAAAAAAATGATATAAAACATTTAATACTTTAATGGTGCACATTGTAATTATGGATCACTGAGGAAACATGCAGCCTTTTTTGTCTTATTGCTCTCCTGATCCAGCTTCACGGATCAGGAGCTCCGTCCAGCTTCACGGTCCGTCCCCACTGCAGGTCAGACAGTGGACAGGACAGACTCTCCAACTCACCAACAGTGAGTCTATTTGCAGCAGCAGCAGTCCTGGTAACAGCCCCAAAGGAGATTAAGCCGTACTCTTAAGTCAGACTCATATTGCATGCATGTTCACTATGAACAGTTGACTGTGCATTGCTGCTGTGCTGCTGTAACTGTCTGCATTACTTACTCAGAGTATACAAGTTTTTACTTTGTCATGCTTTGTAAAATTGCTTTGTAATAAAACAATGGAATCCATCTGACACAGTCTCTGAAAATGGATCAGAACCAAACACTCTTTTTAGTTTTTAGTGTTTATCACTCAAAAAATGCATTTTTAAAAATGCCTTAAAAAATCCGAGCCAAAAATAAGAAGATTACACAGATTATGTAAAGTTGATGAAACTAATCTCTATTACTTAAACATTTAATACTCATATTATCCAATAAAAGTCAAACTATTATGGGTAGTTGGCCATCTGGACTGTGGATTGCTGTGTGCGTGTTTGTTCCATAACAAACTGTGCACCATGGTTTACAAATAGCCAGGTGATGGTTCTTTTCTAATCAGCAGTAGCACTGAGCCGCTCGCAACACTAGGAAGACGCCCGTCTATTGGCCGAGTGTTGCTGCATCACTGCCACATGACTGGTGTCACTGCAGAGTGGCCTAAGCAGCTTCCCTCCTGCTGACACTACAGTTCCAGCATGGTCACATGGACCTTCTGAAGCCCAATGTTGTATTTTTAGAAGGAAGAACTATCTGCAAACTAGACCACTGATTAGGTGATCAGGATACAGTTTGGACACACTCACCCATTCATATGAACACGTAAGTGCGTCCACAGTTTTGACTGTTACTGTATATATTCAGATATTCACCGTACTGAATTTGGAGTTTGCAGGTTAGCTTGGTTATTATAAATGTTTCCCACACTTGGTAAAAATAATGTGAAATCTTAGATCTCATAAGGTAACCCAATCAAGTTTTTCTTATATTGCTAGAAGTGACATCCAATCATTCAGAAATAAAAGGATGTGAAAGTAATATCTGGACTAAAGTCCTAACAGCTAAACACTTTTACTAAGTCATCTGGATGGATTTTGTTTGTTTACTCTTTTTTTTTTTTAACCTAAAACTTTGGATACAGTTACAAGTCGCTGCACTGTAGCATGAAATCATTTTTGTTCCAGAGAACGGAGGTTGGTGGTTAGAAAGTGTGTGTGGGTCCTGAACCACACTGTGGGCCACAGATTAAAACACACATTTTTCTCTGTAAGTTCATTTCCATTTTCAGTGCCTAGAAAATGAATGGAAATCACTTTAAAAACTACCGACACTGTTTATAAAATGGTTCCATAACGTCAGCACAATTTCTTGTTGTCAGGTAAAAGTGTAAAAATAAAAGTCTGCCCAGGTAAAATGCATGTGTCACAGTGATTGGCCTCATAATAACACTGTTCCTGTCTTACTACATCCAGCACCAGAACCTCTTCCTGCTGTGCAGTACTTGTGTTTGGCTGTTAAACAGGGACTTGGTTCTCCAGTACAGTCCTCATCATGACTTCAGGCAGCAGAGCTCGTCTCACCATATTTGTAACTTACATGTTGGGTTTGCTCATGCTGACTGAGTCAAATAAAGCTCAGGTCTGACCTTCACTGGTGCTCAGGTCCCGTTTGGACCTAAGCTGCTTAAAGCTTCCTTCCAACAGTACTGGAACATTGAGGCCAGTCCCTTTATTTTTGCTGTAGACTGGAAACATTTGGGTTTGACATAAAAAAAATCAACATGAGACAAAAAATCAACATCTCAGCTTATATTTCCAGGTATTTACATGTGGATCTGATACACAGTTCAGAACCTTTCGTCTGAATTGACCCATTTTTCTTGTGAGTAAAAGTATTGGAACATGTGACTGACAGGTGTGTTTTGTTGCCCAGGTGTGTCCTGTTACATTGATTATTTAAACAATAAATAGCCATAACCAATACAACCGTTTAGAACGTCCTGAAGAAGACAGTGGTCTCTGGTGTGGAACAGGTAGACCAAAGACAACATCAGCAGCCGATGACAGAAACATTCTAAGTGCTGTAAAGAAAGACCCTAAAACAGCTGTTAGTGACATCAGCCACAACCTGCAGAGGGCAGCAGTGAAGGTATCACAACCTACTGTTCACAGAAGACTTCATGAACAGAAGCACAGAGGCTTCACCGGAAGACTGCAAACCACTGATCAGCAGGAAGAACAGGCTGGAATTTGCCAAGAAGACAAGCGACAAGCTTCAGGACTTCTGGGACAAAATTTTATGGACTGATGAGACAAAGATGAATCGCTACCAAGGTGATGGAAAGAAAGGATCTGCTCATCATCCCAAACCCTAGGGCTCATCTGTGAAACACAGCGGAGGTAATGTCATGGCTTCTTCTGGGACGGGCTCATTAATCTTCATTGATGATGTCACACATGGTGGCAGCAGTACAATGAACTCAAAGAACAAAGAACGATGCAACCAAACTGACGGGGGAGATCCTTCATCATGCAGCAAGATAATGACCCCAAACACACTGCAAAAACTACAAAGGAGCTCATCAGGGCCAGGAAGCTTTCAGACTGGCCTAGTCAGTCTCCAGACTTAAACCATACGGAGCATTTGACCTGCTGAAGAGGAGACCGAAAGCATGGAAAAGCACCACAAAAGAAGAATGTAAAAATTTAGTGATGTCAGTGGGCTGCAGGATTGATGCAGTTATTGCAAGCAAAGGATTTGCAGCTAAATAAAGTCGTGTTCACGTTTTAAGTCGATCTGTTCCAATACTCTCGCTCACAAGAAAAATGGGTGGGTTCAGACAAAAGGTGCTGAACTGTGTGTTGTGATGTTGCTCTTTGGTTTCATATTTATCTTTTAATGTCAAATCCAAATGTTTTCAGTCCACAGCAAAAATGAAACTTTTGGAGGGGAGTACAGCTGAAAATCTGTCTTCATGCCGCTGACAGTAAGGTTGGCACGAACAGCTCTTCGGTCAGTCAGATGCAGACAGCGAGTCATTAACAAAATCAGCCCACTGAATCCTGTGTATACGCTCCCTTCCACTTACAGCAGTGTTGTTCTTCTCTCGTTTTCTCACGTTTTAAATGATCAGACGCAGAGATTCATCAAGAGTTCACTGTGATTGGCCAAATCAACTCTAGAAGCCAACTTCATCACACAAGTCACCATATACCAAAGTAATGGTACCACCACCCTAACCCCAACGCATCACAAACAGTGGAAAAGGATACAGTGACTATCAGTCGCCTCCTGTTTATGGATGGCATCAAACCATACACTAGAAGTAAGCAAGACTCACTGATCCAGGCCTGTAACCCCCAAACTGTGAGAGCGGCTCCAGAATTCGGGTACAACATTTGGAATCTGTGTCCAGAAGAGCGCAGTCCTAGGACAGCTGAGATACTGCCCCAAACCCAGGAAATGGTAACAGGCCTGAGCTTGAGGAAGTTAAACATACCACTCCCCCACACAGCTCACTTACACTGCTGAACCACTGTGAGTATTTTTTAGTGGGTTTTTCTAAGTTCACAATGATTGTGAGCCTTATTTCACTTTTAAGTTTTCTCCTCTCTTCTCTTCTCTTCTCTTCTCTTCTCTTCTCTTCTCTTCTCGTCTCTTCTCTTAGGTTCCAGTGAATATAGTTTGACTATTATTGTTCCACTGCAATGAAGTCTTCTTTTTAGCAGAAAAAGCAAAACATGCACTGCTGTCACATCATTAGTAAAGGACCAATGCTCTGCTTGGATTGTGGCGGAGTAGTCTATCTGCTGTCTGTCTGCTCTGCTGCAGACAATAAAACAGACACAGTAAGACTGCTGGGGTAAACCAACTGCCAAATGACTCTAAGCTTGCAGTGTGTTTGCTGCAGTGAGGAGTGCTGACAGGGACTAGAAAGAGAGAGAAGATTTCTCCCATACTGGCTTCTCTTCCCAGTTTGGATTCAGCTTAAAACTTTCCTTTTTGATCGAGCTTATAGTTTGGGCTGGATCAGCTGACCCTGAACCCTGCAAGAGGCCAAGGCTGCTTGTTTCTTCTTCACAGTGTGTTTATACCCCACTCTGCATTTAATCATTAGTTATTATTCATCTCTGGCTCTCTTCCACAGTGTGTCTTTCGTCCTGGCTCTCTCCCCTCAGCCCCAACCGGTCTCAGCAGATGACTGCCCCTCCTTGAGCCTGGTTCTGCTGGAGGTTTCTTCCTGTTAAAAGGGAGTTTTTCCTTCCCACTGTCACCAAGTGCTGCTCATAGGGGGTCGTTTGACTGTTGGGTTCTCTCTGTATTATTGTAGGGTCTTTACCTACAATATAAATCACCTTGAGGTGACTGTTGATGTGATTCAACGCTATATAAATAAAATTGAATTGAACTGAACAATTGAATTGTGTCCTACACAATGAAAAACATTACTTGACAATGTGCTGAAAATGAAGCTTTTTTCACTGGAAATAATTTTTTCCAGAAAACAAATTATGTAATCTTTTCATCAGATAAAAAAAAAAACACCTAGACTCCGCAGCAAGGAGAAACGTGGCTCTCACTGATACACATAAAGCCCTAAAACATGAACTGATGGTCCTGCAGCTCTGAAGCAAAATGCTAAAAATCCGGAGCTGGAGGACAGAGTATTACATCACAACCTTTTCCTCTTCCATTAAAACAAACAGATTTAGAGAAACTGTGTTAGAGATTACTGCTCATTATTATATATTATATTAAAGTTCTTTGACATTATTTCTGACAGTTGTAATTATCAACAATCAGTGGGCCACAAAATGAAGGAAAATACTTATTCCTGTTATTATATTTACGTTATTCTCTATGGTCATCACAGATTAACGGTAGGTACTGAAGGGTAGCACGGCAGCAGCCTTTATTCTGTGGCTTGCCTCTGTTGCCTCCAAATAAAACATATCTTTGTTATGGGCCTAATCTGAGGGCATATCATCTTGTATAGTTTTAGCAAACCTGAAGGTGACCTGAGATACTATCACAGGTTTCACTCAAATTATTACATCAAATAATTTCCCATTTACTATCATTTGCGCAGCTGTTGTTACCTTTGCAGCGACAGAGGAGCTGGGCTTTTCCAGGAGATCCCACAGCTTCTGTCTCTTGTCAGGACAGCAGCCCTGGTCCTCCTCCTCTCCCTCCTTGTCCCTCAGGGTCTCTGCCTCTCTCCTCAGTTCCTCATTCATCTGCTCTTTCTTCTGGTGGTACCGCGCCTGGCAGCAGGACTCCAAATAGATCTCATCGATGCCCCAGTAGTCCAGCTCCTGGCCAAAGGACAGAGCGCACATCTCCTCCATCATGTGAAGTTTTCCTGTTCTATAGAAGTTGAGGATGGAGGAGAAGGCCACTGGGTGTCGGTCAAAGAAGTATTCGTTCTCAGTGAGGGTGTAGTCATCACAGATCTCCAGCAGTGACTCGTGGGTGTTGCAGTCTCTTAGCCGTCCCAGGCGAGTTCGGGGCAGCCGGTCGAGTGTTCTCCACAACACTTCATGCGTAAGACCACCGACATTGAGCCTTACCCGCCGGGAACGGGCTTTAGTACGGATGATGTCCACTGGCTCAGGGGGGAGGAAAGGAGCTGCAGTGGATCGGGGGGCTTTGGGTGTGCTAAAATTCACTTTATCCGTCATGTTTGCTACAACTGCACTGTTATCTTGCTGTGGGGGTGGCTCACTTCAAACACAGGTTTTTGTGTGGCCTGTGTATGTGTGTGTGGAGCTCAATGAGACGATGATGGTGGTTGGTCAGGAGAAGATGGCCCAGGCCCACCAGGCTCACCTGCCTGAGCTCAGGTCCTGGTAAGATCCATGGCTAGAAGAAAAGACATCACCCATTACACAAGTCTGACCAGATTATTCAATTATAAGAATAATGTGGTGATTCACCCTGAACTCACACACTCACCCACTCTAACTGTGCAATACCCACATCTCTGTGCAATATTATATTATTCATACTGAACAATATCTATCACTCCTATATTGTGTAATATCCAATATTCATTCACCAAGTGCAATACTCGCCATCTTCATTATTATATGTATATACTTTTAATTTTTTTACAATGTATAATATTTTTATACATTCTGTTTTATTTTCTGTATATTTTTAGAAGTTCTATTTTATATTTTAGGAAGTGTGACTTTCTACTTTCTACTGCACAGCACTGAAAGGCAGCTGCCCTCCAATCTCACTGTACATTCTGTATATTGACAATAAAATTTCTATTCTATTCTATTCTATTCTATTCTATTCTATCTGATTCTCTTAAATGACCACCTAGGCCAACTATGTGACCTCAGGCACTATCTCTATTTGTACATGGTACATTACACCCACAAACAACAACAAAAAATACATTAAATAAATAAATACAGAATTATTATGTAAAGCAGGTTAAAAATTGTTGCTGTGAATTGGCTCAATGTAAATTAAACACAACTAATTTGAATACATGCCTTTCATGCCAAGCAAAGCTTCAAGGTCTTGAACTTGATTTTAAAGCATCAGCTCATCTACTGAGAAGGACCTGTGCTCATAATAAAGGAGGTCCCACCATAAGGCTCTGATCATGTCAGCCAGCCTCACCTGTGCTTCAGGGCTGAAACTTCACAATTTTTAATAAAATTAGAACATTGAGCTTCGAGGCCTTTTTTTTTTTCTTTGTGGATGAATCCCGAGTTCTGGACAGTTACAGTAAGCTTTGCCAAACTGTCACGGGTCCATTTGCCACTAAAGTGTCCTGAATTACAAAAGACAATAGAGGCAGAGGAACAAGAAAAAGGGATCAATATCCAGAGTAATGCATTGTTCCTCCAACTTACTGCCTGTTGCTAGTGCACTTTTGGCCTGTGCCCCCCTTGGTTTACATTCTAGTAATGCCAAATATACACAAAGTATTTTCACTAAATTGTTCTTTTTATCTCATGTTTAGTCAGCTGGAATATAAAATTGCTTGCCTCCTCTATAATACTAAACAATACTGTCAGCTGCCAGTGCTCCCCCTCAGGATCATGGAAGTAGCATCTTTAGCTGGCATGACTCCCCTGGAAGCACAACTCATAGAACAAGTTATTACCAGGTCTCAGTAGGTCTTAATGTGCTCCATATGAGCCTTAGTGACTTTATTCATCATATCAATTCAAAAGGATATGGCTACGTAAGAACAGGAAGGAGAAATGCCAAAACTATAATATATACATATAAACCACTAAGAATACTGTAATTTTCTGTGATTGGCATTATTATGGCATGAACTAAGTTGCCATAAATCTCTAGTAGATGCATCTATGGTATGAATTTGTCACGTCATTTCTGAGTTACTGTATTCAAAATTGAAAGTTGGCTGCCAGCTTGCCCAGCGGGGTGGTGACAATACCCCATCTGACTTTTTAGGCTGAGGGGTAAAAATACCCCCCCCCCCCATCCTACAGTAGACCAGTAATGCCTCGATTAGGCCTGCTGTTGGAATTTACTGCAGTGTACATGCTCCTAGTAAATGATTTTGCTTTGGTAAAAAGCAGATATGTAGCAGAGTTTTACGCTTAATTAAAAAGAATACTTGTATCGGAAACCACATCATAGTTTAAAATCTTGATGATACAATATTTGCTAATCTAGGAAGTTTTGGTATTTTTGATTAGAAAGCGTTCTCCAATGAACTCACTAAACAGCGAATAGCAATTTTAATCCACCTCCAGGGAATATCAGGAATCTAAACAGCACTTTTGTCCTGGAAGCCATTCTCCACTTAGACTGTGGAGGCTTATGCTGCCATTAGAAATCCTTTTACTCTTATCTGATTGTGTAATGAAGTCCCACAAATCCCAGTAGTGGCATAAAGCCTCGTCTCCCCTGGCTCAAGTCTACCTTAGTTAATTATAGACTGTCTATCTTCTCCTGGGACACTCATAGGACACATGGCTGCATCTGGAACCAAGCTGCTACGTCACGACTAAAAAACCATCTTTATTGTTTTTTTTCCCCTCCAGAGTATATTAGAACTGATTTCTGTGAATAAACATTTAAATCAGTACACTCACTTTACAGAACACATTTTTCCTTCATTATACCACAATTGATTAAATGGTCATTAATCATTATGTGGGCTAATAGATTTAATTGATTCTATTTTTCTTCTTTTTCAGTGCAGGCCAACTGCTTTACCGTGAAGCTGAAGTTAAAGTCCAAAGCGAGAGGGCTCCTTTATGTCAAGAGATTAAGGAGACTCGGGCTTAACTCGTGATTACACGCTTAAGACATTCCAAGTTTATAAGACACTGACAGAAAGAAGAGAGAAAAAATGTGGACCAACAAAACTACGTTCTTCTGTTGTCTTCTATTCTCCCGAACTAACTTCTCAGTAATCTCCGTAAAGACTTCAAGTCCACAGAAGCCTCACAGAGGTCTGCTAAGTCACAGAATGTTCGTGGAGCTTACCTCTGTGGGAAAAGCCGATATGTCGGTGAAGCCGAACTTTTTGTCTCCCAGGAGGTCCCACCATAGCACCCTCTTAGTTACCCCAGTTGCTTCACCTCCCCTCCTGCCGTTGATTCGTGGCTGCCAAGAACACACAAACCGCGGGATAGCCACATTTTGGCAACAAATACTCAGTCAGAGCAGGAGAGGAACACGGGAACACACGAGGAATATACAGAAATACAAGTGCGAAGGTGCTGGTCGGAGAGCTGCGCCGGATGTGAGGAAGAGAAAATAAAGGAATGGGAGAGAGAGGGGGGGCAGAGAGAGAGAGAGAGAGAGAGAGA
>JAVDPK010002763.1:38542-52605 GCA_034780415.1 Cichlasoma orientale | reverse complement strand
ACATTCAACTTTGTACAGAACAAAGTATTCAATGAGAATATTTCATTCATTCAGATCTAGGATGTGTTATTGGAGTGCTCCCTTTATTTTTTTTGAGCAGTGTATATACCTTCACCACAGTATCAGTATCTTTATATGACAGAAAAAAGGAAAATAATATTTCTTTATATTGCAAGGTAAAGTCAACCGGTAAACATTTAGAGAGAGAACCCTAATAATCAGACGATCCCCTGTGAGCTTGGTGACAGTGGAAAGGAAGAACCCTGATTTAACAGGAAGAGGCTCAGGGATCGGCAGCTCGGAGAAGGATTTAAATTTAATTGTGGAATTAACAGGACGTTAATGAAGTCTTGTCAGTACTCTTGCTGCAGTGTTTTGTATCAACTAAAAGAACAATGAGAAGTAACAAATGCATGCACTGGTTTTTTTTTAGCATCACATGGACAGTATGTTCCTAATTTTGGCAACACTGAAGAAGGCAATTCTAGATACCCGCTAAAGGACGCTGACCAACATGACTACATTTCCCTGAGTAGCACTGGTACTAATTATCTTAGATTATGTCAGAAGGAAGGAATATTTATTTTCTTAGGGGACTAAAGTCATTTGGCACAACCACACAGATTTGTTATTCATTTTTCTGTTCCAATATACAAAGAAGAATGCAATATGCAATTCCCACATCGCTCTTATGTCAACTCTCTGGTCAGCTCAACGAGAAACTCAAATGCTTAAAACACATTTTCCAACTGTGTTCATTAATACCCTTTTTTGCTAATTGCTAATTTAAGGTTTGGTTGTCCTGCAGGTAAGACTCAGTACATCAAAGGACTCAAACCTGAGGATGTGATGTAATGCAGGCCTGTGTAACTGTGGGTAAAACACCATCTGCATGCAAGGAATTAAAGTGGTGCACTAGAGCCACTCTGGATTATATCACTGTGGTAAAATCATTGTAATATTTTTTTGATATACCTGGGAAACGTGTTCATTTCAATACTCAATACTTCAATACTGAGTTATTAACCGTGATTGGACTGATGACACGGAAGGCTGGAACAGATGCTGTGAAACTAAATCCAAGATTTCAACATCCTGAAAACAGATTTATTGGTCCACAAAACTTCTTCCATATTCATTTATTATTTATAGAACGCTGTCCATCAAAAGCTTCAACATTAAGACTCGACACTAACAGGTGTACATGCAGCATTAAATAAACAAAAACACAACGGTATTAGAACAGGTAAAATTGCATAACATCCTCCCAGAATTGTGTTAAATTTATTAAAAATAAATAAAAAATAACACACACACACACACACACACACACACACACACACTCACACGCACACACACACACACACACCCAGGGTGGTGGGATCTAAACCTTTTAAAATGTTTTACCCACTTTTCAAAAATCATAGTAACAGTTTTTATTAATTCAGATGAAAAAGCAAAGTCATGCTTTGTTTTCTGTGCCGTTCACACAAGACTAACAGAATGACACACAGCAGAATGTACACACAAAGGGGGGGGGGGGGGTCTGGTCATATCAGAACAGAATACTGTGGTCCTGAGTGTTAAAGGAATAACACCACCCTGAGCCAAAACAAAAGGACAGCTTCAACCGAGAAACATCAACTAAATGCATAGAAAAATCTGCATCCAACCCTTTGCATCTGAAGGTTAACAAAGGAGAGTGAGCAGGGAAAGAACAGGAATGGAATAACATAAGTATCTACATCCAACTAATGATACAGGAATATTACATCATTTTGTTGCTTCTTTATTCCACCGTGAGCTCAAGTTTTATTGGATTCTTTGCACTGAGGTAACACTTCTCCAGCGGAGGACGTTTGTGTGTCTTCACTTGTGTTCCAGTCGCAGCAGCTGCTCCTTACCGTTAATGGTTAATGACCGTAGCTGGCCATCCTCCTCCACCTCAACACGCTCCTGACCATTCTCTACAGTTCTGGAGAAAGAGAGGGAGAGGAATGGCTTTAAACCACACTTTACACTCCACTCATCAAAAGCCTTTACATGGAAATGGCAGCTGCATTATACTGCGCGTCTGCTGCTGCAGAATGAAGGCTGCTGACATATTATTGAGGCAATCGTTAAGATTGGATGGACTAAGAATGGGCTTCAGCCCTCTGACTGTAAATACTGGTTGCTGTGTAAAGTGGAAATGAGAGCCCCCCCCCCCCCTCGAAGACAACGGCTCAGCAAACTCTGCTCCTGATCTCCCTCCTCAAAAAGAGCTGTCATCATGTTTAACCCCTTCTGCACAGGATTTGCCTTTAATTAAACATGATTACCGCCATTTAAAAACAATCGTTTTTTAATACATTCCAAATTGATGATGTGTAAAAGTGTGTTTTGCTTTTTGATTAGTGTGCTGAAAATGACATTGGAGAAGCAACAACAACAACAACAAAAGACAAATCCTCCTAAATAACTGTACCTGTGCTGGCTTCCCTGCATTCATTAAATGCATAGGGCACTTACAGCCATGCAAAAGTTGGAATTTATTTAAAATAAATAAATGAAAACTTGTTAGGAGGACGTGTGACATGTGGTCCATGCACAGGAACATTTGGGGAAATTGCAGGTGGTGAGCTGGTAAATTAAAGCTGCAATGTACAAATTACAGGACTGCTTCAATTCAGGCATCTCATCTCTCTTCAGATTATTCACTTTATCATGAAAATTCAGAATAGCAGTGTTATTTGTGCCAGTGAGCCCCAACAGCACATCTCCACATCACGTTCCCCACCCCCACACTGCACGCCGCTCACACTCAGTCAGGCTTCAGGAAATTCTGCTTTGCCTTTCCCCACCATCAGGTGTGGCTGCAACAAGTCCTGCTCAGCACGTTAACAAGGACAACTGAGGAAAATCATTGATCACTGATTCAAACCTGGCATAACATCAAAGAGCATGAAAGAACAGAACAGCGTCAGATGTCTTTGACAACATTTTATAATAACATTTTACTAATTGTCACCATTGTCACTAGTCGGTACCAGACGTACTGGTCGGTTAGCCTGATTGTTAAGATGATGAGATTGTAAACACAGCTGTTTCGTGTAGAAATTTTTCGGTGATCAAATGTGTCTAATTAAAGGAAGTAAAAGTCGTAACGAGATTTCTGTTGGTGAACCCGCGGAAGGATCGTTACGGGCCGCCGAGCGTACTCCCCGGCCTGCGCGGGGCTCCGTCTTATTTCCCGTGAAGGTCTCTAACACGGCCTGCTTGCAGGGGGACCGGATGGTGCCATTTTGTGCCGTTGTGCTTGTACTGTGTGAATCTGTGTTGAAATCTTTTTATCACAGTCTAATATTTGAGCCTTTCGCCTTCATTCACACTGGGCAGAGGACGGGCTGAAGATTTTGCTGGTTTTGCCTCAAAACAAAATATTATTTATTAAAAAGTAGGTAAATTACTATATTTACATTTCTGAAAACGAGGCACCTCACCATTGCCTGTGAAATGAAAGTACTAAAATTTACCATAAGATCCAGATTTTTTTTTTTTTTTTAAAAAGCTCTTTTAAAAGAAACGTTTCCAGGCAGATTTAGGAGCTTTGTATCTGAACTCTTCGTGTTTCTGTATTCATTTAAAAACTACAACAAAAACGCTTCTGAAAAGTAGATGTGCAGATAAACTCGATGCTCTCATGTAAAATTTCGTTGTTCATTAAAAATAGAATAAATTTGAAAGGAAAATTGAGATATCGAATGATAATATATTAGGATACAATGTTAATTTGATTTTATGTTACGAGAGCACCTGGCCGTCACGCTGTCTGCGGAGAAAAATTCCTGCCCGTGGATAAATGTAGTTGATGTCTCTGATGATCCTCTTAGTTTTCTCCTGTTTCAGGAGTGCATTCTTCTGCTTCCTGTTCACAAATCTTATGATGACTGCTGGTTGGTCGCTAGCATTTTGCCTGGGCAGAGGGTGGCATGCTTCCATGTTACCACAGTCCAGGTTGATGCACTTTGACTGCATGAAAGCAGCCACCTGCTGCTTGGTGGAGATAGCATCCAGCTCACCAGGCTCCTCTCTGCTGTCAGCAGTCACGGCCCGAGCGTATGACCGGGTTTTATGTGGAGCCCGGTGACAGTCATTCATCCTGGTGTACTGTTCCAGGTCTGCGGCCCTGTGTAGTCATGGGTGAGGCAGATGCTGCTTAAAAGCCACTAAAGGCAGACTCAAACGTAAACGCTGTCTTCAGGTGTACAACAGGTGGAGGGACACACTTGGAAGTGTCAGGCCTGTGATGGGCCCCTCTGTCTGCGGTAGGAAAGAACTGCTTTTGGGGTGACAAAATTTGTGTGGCATCTTATTGTGACACTTGTTTGTTCTGTAAATAGTTGTACAAAAAGTTTTTTTTTTAATTCACAATTGATATTTTAAGTTATAAAAATTGTTAAACATGTTTGTGATTTTCACAGTAAAAACAATAGAACTTTTTTTCTACTTTAATTTCATGTTTTCTGCGTGACTTTAGGGCCAGTGTATTAATACACAGTGTCAAAGTGACAAAATACCTGACATGAGGTCGCGCTGAAAAAGACTCCAGAGGCTTAAGATGACTGTCACATGGTCAGACTTGCTTCTAGAAGGTTTTTACTTCAGTGACTACTACTTCAACATCACGAGCTGATGCTGAAAAAACATCAGTCTAATCTGAGCGGATTGTGATCTCAGCTGTGATTAAAAAACATTCTGTTGTTATACAGTACATCCAGCTGAGGACATTCCTAAAATTCCTCTGAATTCCTCTGAGAGTGAGTGTCGGCCAGCTGCTCTCACTTCAGTTTAATCTGTGAAAAGCTACTCAAAAAGCTGCTTCACTGAAAACAAGGGATTTATTGGATGCATTACACAATAAAATGGTTAGATATAATTATTTTAGAATGCTAAAAACTCGCTATAGTGGTAAGCACCAGACAACTGCTTTTTATTTGTCTTTCACCAAATTAACAAGCTTGTTTACTCTGTAATTAGGCAATACTGTTTATGTTTACTGATGACAGCAAAGGGCTGGAATACAGCTCAGTGCAATAAGGCACGTCGTGTCAATGTTACCCGTCACTGTTATGTGCAAAGATATGTGCATGACAACAGAATATATAAATTGTACAATGCAAGCTTCTGCTGGGTGCAGAGTAAATTACAATGAATTCTTAGTTTGCAATGGAGATATTGCCACATAAGTAATGATGTTCCTGGCGACTAATTTCTTAGTCGACTAAACAAGGAAAATAATTAGACTACCTGACTAGTCTAAAACTAAGAAACACTCAGAAATCAAATTCAATTTTATGCCTGTTTAATGGACAATGTCAAACTGTGTAAACAAAAGCATTTTGTTTACACAGTTTGACATTGTGTCAAAAGCAAATTTCTTCTATAATGAATCGCACTTTAAATGCTGCTTAACTGTGCGGCAGCGCGCATTATGAACACTGAACATTACATTTCAAACCATGCCGAAAAAAAAAAACTTTAAATAAATTGATGTTAAATATATGAAAACGTATTACTGCGAACGATGTTCACGCATCACTGAATATGAGAAAATAACATCCGAAAAAAAGTGTGGCGCATTGTGTTGCGCGTTATGAACGACGCTCGTTGCTCTACAATTCATGACGCGCATCAAAATAATACCATACAGACATCCATCCATTTTCTTCCGCTTATCCGAGGCCGGGCTCTGTGTGTGTGTGTGGGGGGGGGGGGGGGGTGTCCAGAGCACTGACGCCCAGCCCTCCCTCTCCCCCAGCCTCCGCCTCCAGCTTGACCCTGATTCAGACTTCAGCGCTGGGTCTTTGCAGAGCTACGATGTAACCTACATAAGTGGCCGATGTTGATGCCGGCGTTTATACCTGTGCAGGTGTGTTGCATGTGTTAATTACCTTTTGGCCATATCCTGGGGTTTTACATGTGGTGCCGGCTGACAGAAACATAAAATGCTGGCACTTTTTCCCCTCCTGGGTCCTACTCTTTGTTGTGGTCAGTTCGTTTTAAAGGTGCAAACACATTTGTCCCTCTAGTTTTTTCACTCTTTGTACAAACTTGGAGGAAGTAGCTGGAAATGCAGTGAAGGAAGGGTGTTTCTCCAGAGGTGCGTTTCAGGTTACATTGTAAAACTTAAAAAAATAACTAACGATATTAGACCTAATAAAAGTATCAGGCCAAGATTAACAGGGTTATAGCATTTTTCTATGACGATGTCAGGGCTGCATAACATTTAGGACAAACATTTACTGGCACCGGGTATCAATTAAAACCTTAATAATTAGGCTAACCGACTAGTACGTCTGGTACCAACTAGTGACAATAGCAACGATTGCGTAATGTGCGCGACTAGTCGGCTAGATTCGTCACACACATCCCTACACATAACATTTGGCTATTCCTTACCTTTTAGTAGTGATCTTCCTGCCGTTGATGATCTTGGTGGAGGTGGACACAGAGCGGAAGTTGCCCATGCTACCTCCACCTCCTCCTCCAAAGGAGGATGATGAGAAAGAGGTGAAGCCTCCACCTCCAAGACTGCCCATGGTTGTCATGTGACCCATGTGACCCATATGACCCATATGACCCACAGCACTCATGGCACCAAAAGAACCAAAGCCTGAAAGTAAAAAGGACATAGCAGACCACAAGACAAAAGGTTCCAACAATTTGCATTATTTTGGAATAATTACGCAACAGAGTGTGTGTTTTGTTTTTTTTTCTTTCACTGGCAAATTGCTTACCTGGGTCAAAAGGGGAGAAGCCGGCACCAAAGGCTGGAAAACCAAAGCCCCCCAAAAATGAGCCACCTGTCCGGCTGCGACTTGCCCGGCTTTGGTGCCGCCGGCCACTACCGAAAAATGGATCATCACTAAATGGATCTGTACCTGAGAGGGCAGGGCAGAAAAGAAAGAGTCAGATTCCATCCATGCATCCATTTTCTTCCACTTATCTGGGGCTGGGTTGCACTCCATCATTTTCTGGCTGAGAACCATGGTCTCAGACTTAGAGGAGCTAATTCACACTCAGCTGTGAACCACTTCAGTGTGAGCTGGAGGCCACCACTTAATGAAACCAATAGGACTACATCATCTGCAAAAAGTAGAGACCAGATTCTGAGGCCACTAAGACAGAAGCCTTTCACCACTTGGCTATGCCAAAAACTTCTGTCCATAAAAATAATGAACAGAATCAGTGACAAAGGGCAGCCGTTCAGTTCAACACCCACTGGAAATGAGTCCGACATATTACTTATAGTGTCAGTAGAGCACCACTTTCCCTTCCCAAGTTGCCTGATGGTTTGCCAAAAACACTTTGAGGCAGTTCAAGTCTTTACGGTCTTTTTGGACTCAGTGTCCTCAGCCTCCCTCAGAATGCTATTGAAGTTCTTCCCAGAAGCAACCCTCTCGTCCACTGGTGAAAATGCCTTCATACAGGCAGCAAGCCAAGGGGATGCAAAGATACCCACCCCTGCCCATCACTTCTCATCGAGGGCAACACCAGACTGGAACAGAGTCCAGCCCCTCTCCAGAAGACAGGAGCCCAGGCTGTGCATTGAGGTCTACCTGGTATCTCTCAACCTCACACATTAGCTCAGGCTCCTTCCCCACCAGAAAGGTGACCATGTTCCAATAGTCAGCCTCAATAGCCGCGCATTGGTCTGCGTGAGCGTCCACCCGACACACACTGCACCCAAGCCTTACAGTGCCTCAGAGTGTGAGTAAATAAGAACCACAGCAGGCGGCTGAAACCGAACAAAAAAGCAGTTTGCAATGACAGACTCAGTAATGCATCAGCTTTGTTAAGTTGAATGGAGGTCTTACCGAAAAAGTCTGCAAATGGGTCTCTACCACCAAAGAATTCCCTGAAAACATCTTCTGGATTACGGAATGTGAATGGTTCGTGGAAATGCTCTCCATTGTGGAAATGGGCCCCTGAAACATCAAGTCAGTTACAACAAATGTCAAAAGTGTATATTTGACCAGAGCCAGAAAATAACCACTGCATTAGATACTGTTAGGTCAATGTTCATTCCCTTTGTTCCCTTCGATATCAAATTATGCATTGTTGAATAACCCAATACTATGCATGCGCTGATGTGCTAATTTACTAATCTCAGTAGAAATTTTTTAAAATGCACTTGATCAAGAGCTCGTGCACACTGTAAAAATAATATCAACATTATCTTATGCCAATACGGCAGTTTTAAACTTTAAAATAGTTACCTCTTCCGCCACTGCTCCCCGTCAGCCCCTCTTTGCCATAATGATCATATAAACTCCTCTTGTTTGCTAAAAGGACAAAGTGACGAGTCTCAACAGCTGAATAAAACAGTAAGAATACAACTAATAAGCCAGAAATGCAAGGATCACTGAAGAGACAGAATTGACCCCCTCGTACCACGAACCCAGATTAGACTAGTATGAGCTTCACTCCTGAATACAATGCAGTGTTCCATGAGTGTTTGTTGATTATGTGCAGGCTCGCACACACAGCTGTGATACACACCATCAGACAGGACTTCGTAAGCCTCTGACAGCTCCTTGAACTTTTTCTCAGCCTCCTCCTTGTTCTCTGGGTTTTTATCAGGGTGCCACCTCAGCGCCAGCTTTCTGTACCTGCACCATGACACAAGAAGGTGGGGAGGAGGGCAAAGAGGAGGAGGGGGGAGGGGAGGTCTTAAAAAAAAAAACGTTAAAATGGAGCATTTCAGGCAGAAAATGAAGAGGTGCTCTTGCAATGTAAGCAATGAAAAAAGGATGGTGTTTTTTTAAACATGGTAACCTATTCTTGTAAACCCTCAAACAATTACAAACCTGTGAAGAAGCACAGCATGAGCACTTTGGAGCTGAATTCTGAGGGTTTTAGAGGGACGTGTGCCCATATTTGTCAGCTATACTGAGCTCTTTATGGCAGCTAAAGCCACTGAAGCACACCGGGAAGAAGCTTGATGACATTCGTGTGTATGTTATTTATGTATAGGATGACCCCAGGTCAACCGACTAGTCTAAAACTAAGAAACACTCAGATATCAAATTAAATTTTATACCTGTTTAATGGACAATGTCAAACTGTGTCTAAATAAAGGCATTTGAAGCCATTAATCGTGTTCTTCTATAACGAAGCGCACTTTAAACGCTGGCACTTTTTCCCTCCTGGGTCCTACTCTCTGCTGTGGTCAGATTTTTAAGGTGCAAACACATTTGTCCCTCTAGTTTTTTCGCCTCTTTGTTCAAACCGGAAATGCAGGGAAGGAAGGGTGTTTCTCTGGAGGTGCGCTAACGTTATGGTATTTTTCTATAACGATGTAAGGGCTGCAGCTCTATCTGGTTGCAGATGGCTGCGTAACATTTAGGACAAACATTTACCAGCACTGGGTTAATTAAAACCTTAATAATTAGGTTAACCGACTAGTACGTCTGGTACCGACTAGTGACAATAGCGACGATTAGTCGTCTATTCGAGTAATCGTGCACAAGGACAACATTTTAAAACTTGAACTCACGCTTTCTTTATGTCATCTGCAGATGCATCCTTCCGTACTCCTAAAATCTGGTAGTATTCCACCATGATGAGTGGGTGACTGGAGAAACTTCAGAAAGCGTGATGCACCTGAAACAGTGAAGACAAAACTGACTAGTAGCTTTATCAAGTACACAAAACAACTGTTCCCAATTCACCAATGAGAAAATCTGAAGAAGAAAGAAAGAAACAAAAGGGAATTCATGCCTCTCTTGAAGGCTTTGCATTTTGGAAGTCTTTACCTGCCTTACACAAACCTTTTGCACATGGATTGAAGTTAATTAGTCAATTTGCTAAGGAATGTTCCTAACTGAGCCAAGTGACTCAGGCAGCTACAATAAGATTGGGTCAGTCTCTTAATAATAAGATAAGAAACTACAATACCTTTTTACCATAGAAGCACTTTGTAATGTGGATGTGGAAAAGTGCTCTATAAATAAAGACAATGAGATATATTAACATGTTCATTAACATGTAGTGCCAGCTTTAAGAACGTCATTTAATTTTTCTTTACAGAAGCTGAATGCTTTAATAAAGGTGACAATGAATCACTTAAGATACTGTGATCTATTGCCACATTTCCACTAGTACTTACTCAGCACGGTTTGTAGGCTTTTCCATTGGGTCCTGGTATCAGGTACCTTTTTTTTTGGTTTTTTATTTGCAGTAGAGGAGAGACAGGAAATAAGGGAAAGATATGGGGGAAGACATGCGGGCAAATTGGCGACAGGCCGGGACTCGAACCTGCGCCGCCCGCACCGCAACACGGCATATGTATGTGGTCGCCAGCTTTAACCACTAAGCCACTCGGGTGTCCCACCAGTTACTTTTTTAGTACCCACTCAGCCGGGATTCCAAGTGATCTGAAAATGTGACATCGAAGAACAGCATGCCACTGATTGGCCAGGGAGCGTCGTCACTAGCTGAGTCACGAGAGCGACTCCTTCACCAGAATCAACCGCGCTTTTTTTAAAAGCCGACTGAAGAAACTGTAGGAAAGCGCTGGGAGGCTCGGCTGAATGCCCAGACCGACGGTTTGCAGTGGTAGTTTTGCAACAAGAGAGCCATCTGAAACGCGCACACAGCATACATATTTTAATACCAATGATAACCTTCAGCCATTAAATCATTGTACGGGGGACTTATGCATGATGACGATAGTAAACTGGCATTAGCTACCGTTAGCTTGCCTCTATCTCATCCATTGTTGTTTTTTGAGTTGCATACAAATTACATCAAGAGACCACTGCCTGAGCTGCTATATCAACTCCACCCACATTGAGGTGGTTGTAATGGAAACAAAACAAGACCGTGGCGAGTAGGTACTAGTGGAAACGCGGCAGGAGTGTCACAAATATAAAGAGTTACAGGCCGAACAAAGTTTTGTGCAACATTTGGAAGACCTACTGGAAAGAGACAAAAGTAAATACTTCAAAATAATGTACTGTTACTCTTTATACTCCATCTATCTATCTTCCACATTGAGTGGCTGGAGCCTATCACAGCTATCACAGGATAATTCAATTTTATTTATACAGCACCAAATCACAATCTGGTCTCTGCCAGTTCCTTTCTGGGACCTGCTCATGTATTGAGCCACGTCAGGGTTCTAGCCAGAAATAAAGTTCAGCCCACCCTCTACTGTTTATGTGCATAATCACATGAGCCAAGGTGAATAATGGCTACACCAATCAAACTGTCATTTTAACAAAGGTGGAACTCTCTCGGTATCGAGGACGATGAGGACATAAACGTACCTCCATCATAAAGAATTCTCTGCTGATATTGACACAGTGTCCAGTGTGTTTGTGTCATCCACTGAATGCATACAAAGTATGTGAAAAACTCAACTTCTCACACCATAATGACATATGCAGATTACGAGTTATTCTAATGATTTTGGATTACTATGCTGTGGAGCAGCGTTATTATGGGTTTGTATTTTCTAGATTGCTTTGTTTTATTCAGTCTAGTTTCCAGAGCGGGTTTGTCCATTTGTTTAGTTTTAGTTTGTTCCAGTATTTTTAAGTAAGCAGTATTAAAATATGGAGCGCATATGCCAGAGACAAGATTTAGGAACATCAGACAGATGTTACATTAAAAACAGCTGTTCGAAAGCAGATGATTCTCGGGCTCAAACACGTCCATCAAAGCCTCATCAGGCGAGTGCTGACCGAACCGGGAACACTCTTTTTTTTTTTTTTAAGTTTTCTCAGTTGACAAAGTCATGTAACTTTGCCCCCAGAGTCTCATTTTTACTTTAGTTAACCAAAATGTTTCTTAACATTAGCCGCGATCAGCCGCAGCTCGGCGCGCTTCGGCTCACCTGTCCGCGGACAGGAAGCATCAGCAGCACCTGAGCCGCGCGCGCCTCGGTTTCATTTCCACGTCAAATATGACATTAGTGTGACCGCAGGCACGAGGGTCGAACCGTGAAACAGCAGAGGGACTCATCCCCCGCGGAGGGCTCGTTTGTGGGACGTAAAGCAGCTTGAACCGCCTCAGCGGAGCCGCTGCTAGCGCCAGCAGCCGCTCGCCTCAGCCACCCTAATGTTAGCTAGCTCTGCCCAGCAGTAAACGGGGTACATCATAAACGGTGTCAGCCTTACCCAGCGGAGGATCAGCTGTCTGTACTCTCAGCGGGGATGCAGCGCACACACACACGGCCTCTTAATTAGGACGTGAGACAAACTAAAAACGTTTATTCATGTTCAGCAGTCTGCAGATTAAACGTCCTTTCTTCTTCAGCAGCGACAATCAAAGCTTACCGGCGCTTTAGCACCGCCGACCGGACACAGGAGGCTGCAGCGCTAATTCCATGGCTGCTAATGACACCACACAACCCCGCACACAGCTCACCGTCTGCAGGATCTCCACCTGGACCGCATCAGTAAACGTTTCCATGTAGACGCTGAATCTCCGGACAGCTCAAGGACTTTTTACACAGTCTCATTCAATAGTAGTCTTATTACTACACTGGCAGGATTTACAGCGTATTCCCTTCCTAAAACTTACCATTATACACCAGGACTGTACATAAACTGCATATTTCTGTTTTCTGTGTAATCTTGATGAAAGGACCGCTGTAAAGCGTTCTGATAACAGCAGCACCATTTGATGACTGCTTAAACAGTAAAATTATTAAAAATCATTACCATGGGCTGTAGCTCTGACAGATGTCCTTGTCACCTTGAGGCTACTGTTGATTTTTTGCCATATAAATAAAAAAAATGAACTGAATTGTTTTTGGTGTATGAGATTTTTGCCTAAATATCACCACAGCCTGGCCAGCATGGTAGCGATCAGCACCGTCACCTCACAGCGAGAAGGTCCTCTAATCAAACCCCTGGTCTCTGGGTACACCAGCCCCCCCTCCCCCCTCCCCCTTCAATTAGTAGGTGGCCTCCTCTACCTCCTGAACTACTGCCACCCCTATCGGCTGTCTTGTGTTAGGTCTGCAACAGACTGGTGACCCGTTCACGGTGAACGGCGCCTCTTAGTTCAGTAAGTTTGGAGCGATTACTGGAGGCCTTAAATCATTTAGCTTTTTTGATTCTGCTCTTCTTCCGGTGAACCCCGGGCCTCTCCACTTCCTCTGTAAGGTATCCTGCTTTTGTTACATTTCTGTTCACGAACAGTCTGTACCTCTAATTTGAAGCATCAACTGATACTGAACTCGTTTGCAAATTAACTGAATGCTGCACGAGTCAGAGAACAGCTAAGGTGAGAAACATCACTGACAAGAAAATAGGTAAAAGAGGAAAATAAAGAGGTCCGGATGTTGTGATGCTTTGTACCTCTAAAGCAACAGTGCAGTCCATTTTTACAACACACATTGTATTATTTAGATGAAGCAGACATGTGATCAGTATGAGAATAAAACATCAAAAAGAGTGAATACAGAAAACAGCGAGAGCGAGTGAAAAATAAAGCATCTTTTGCTATGCTACTGTGACTGAAGGTGCTGGAGATGCAAACGGTGACTGGCTTTATTTTAGCAGCTTTGAGGTCGCCATTGAGGTCATGGTAGTCATGGTGGTCATGGTAATAGTGGGCACGGTGATGTCTTTGAAGATGGACTGCGTGACTCCAGAGTGCGACACTTTGTTCTCGCTCAGAGTCCCGATGATCATCTGCCGCATTTCTCTGCTGGCATCACCGCGTACAGCGAGCAGTGCCTGGATGTGCTCCTCCCTGCAGAGAGCAGAGGAAGAAAGGCCTCAGCCATGTGCACGAAAACGCAACAGACACACAATTGGGTAAAATTAACAGAATTATTAATGCTGCATTGCTCTGTGGTGCACCAGTTTAGGGCTTTGGTACTGCTGTAATGGAGTGTTCAGGTCAGAGGCCACCAAACACTGCTGTCTGCAACAGATTACTTTAAACACCATTCGGCCTGCTCTTCTGGGTGATAAGTTGACAGGGATGCAGGTAGATGCCCCCCTGGTGTCCTGGATTGTTGACTACCTGACTGGCAGACCACAGTATGTACGCCTGCAGCA
>JAVDPK010002763.1:5771-18533 GCA_034780415.1 Cichlasoma orientale | reverse complement strand
TCTCAGCAGATGACTGCCCCTCCCTGAGCCTGGTTCTGCTGGAGGGTTCTTCCTGTTAAAAGGGAGTTTTTCCTTCCTACTGTCGCCAAGTGCTGCTCATAGGGGGTCGTTTTGACTCTTGGGTTTTCTCTGTATTATTGTAGGGTCTTTATCTTACAGCATAAAGCACCTTGAGGCGACTGTTGTGATTTGGCGCTAGATAAATAGAATTGAATTGAAGTGAATGACAAAGCTAAGGTCTTGTGGGACTTCCAGATACAGACAAACTGCTGATGGCTAACCAACCGAACATAGTAGTTGACAAGCAGAGGAAGATAGCCGTAGTGATATTGTAGCAATACCAAGTGACGTCAAGAAGAAGGACTCAGAGAAGAGCTGGAAAGGACGTGGAAGAAGGTAGCAGTGGTCCCTGTGGGAGAACGGCTCCAACAGATTCCAGGAAGGACATCCAAGATCTCTGTCCAGAAGAGCTCAGTTCTGGGAACAGCTAAGAAATTATTGCTGACCTAAAGTGCCAAAATGCGATTCAATTTTGTTTTTGTTTTTCTGCTGGCTGGTCAGCCAGGCCTCTCCAGTGGCTGACCGGCTAACAGCTGGCTAACTGCATGCTGCTGCTCTAAGCTCCACTTATACTGTGAAGACCGCTTTCAAAGGTCCTTGATTGTTTTGGAAAAGGGCTGCAACCACTCCTCGAGTAACTCGCATAATTCAATTATAAAAAATCCCCGATACAAATGTTAGCCAATAGTGAGAGATGGGCTCCATCAAAATAGTTTTTATGCTTTAATCCCCGATTAGCGACAAAAAATGGACCTGCAGTAGAAACATAATTTGGAGGATGCTTGTGAATACAAAGCATTACAACATTAAGCTCACGCAGCCTCCAGTTTTTCAACAAAACACTAAAAACACAACAGCAGCAGCTGTTTTAGGTGCAGTCTGTGCGCACACATGTGGCAAGCGCAAAGAGGCGGAGCCGTTACTGAGAGGGTGAGCTCAGGTAAAACCTTTACTGCAGGGGTGGGCAAGTCCAGGCCCCGAGGGCCGGTGTCCTGCAGGTTATAGATGTGTTCCTGATCCAGCACACCTGAATCATATACCTGCAGGACACCGACCCTCGGTGCCCACCCCTGCTTTACTGGGACACAGCTGAAGGAGCCCTTCAACCACCTGACCAGCAAGTGGAGAAACGAGAACTTCGTAGCTGCTCCATCACAACTGCAACACAGCGAAAAATCTGCAGAAGTTAAAATATGCTGACAAACTGAATAAGAAAAGTATTTCTTATCCATTTACTCGATGGAATAATCAATAGAATACTCGATTACTAAAATAATCGATAGTTGCAGCCCTAGTTTGGACTGTGCCCATTTTAACCTTGATCTTTTACCAGCCCGGACCGAACTGTGAGGCCACAGTGCTAATACCCCTCTCTCATCCTCGAAACACTGTAATTTCTTTTTAACAATAAGCATTGTCCTCAATAGTTAATTCAGCACACAATACTTTAAACAGCAGCTCCCTTCACTAATAAACATAAGAGCAGTTATGAATAAAAACAGCGATTATATCTCAGGTGGCACGACTCTGTTTTGGACCTGTGGTGTTGTCATTGCTGAAGCGAGGATGTCTAATCCGGCAGATCCGCATCAATGTCATGTCCATTTTCTTCCGCGTATCCAGCGGGAGCCAATCCCAGCTGCCGCGGGGGCAGAGCAGCCCGTGTCGCAGTAAACACTGTGGACAACCCGCTTCCCACAGCCTGCACTTTATCAGCGGTCTTTGCAGACTTTGCTAAATGGCTTCTGTGGCGTTCATGCCGCCCCGTAACGTTAGGAGCTAGTGCTGTTTTAACACTACAACAACCCCACAGCCGAGCACACTCCAGTGTGCAGCTCAGCCTCTAAACGACACAAAGATCAATGTAATCATTTCTGCTAAGCTCCGAACGGGAGACGCCGTCATTGTGTCAGTGCCAGTAAAACAGGCTTACCTCACTTAAGGGAAAAGCAGATGAAATCCATATATTTCCCCTGAAACAGACTACGTTGTTGTGGTTTAACTTCCTGCTTCCAGCTCCGCTACGCCTGCTTCTTCTCGAGCGTTTTTGAGCGCTGTTGGCAACCTTTGTAATCGCCACAGCGCCCTCTTCTGTTTGTGCAACTAACGTTGCCACAAGGGTGCCGGTCTTTAAGATGATATTTCATTGTCATGTGGGCTCTGGAAGCGTGGTATTGCATTCATCTGCATCCTTCTTTGGGTGGGGGCAGCCAAGCATCAAGGAGTAGCAGAGGACCCTCAAAGGCAGCCTCAGTTGTCCGAGGAGACGACTGTGTCTCCTCTTCAGTCACCAGTCTTCAGCTGCCACAGCTTCAGAGCCTGCAGCTATAGTTCCTCCTACAGTCCTATAGTCACTCCAATCTTCAGCATCAGTGCCTGCAGCTCCAGTGCCTGCAGCCAAGCCAGCTGCACCCTCACAGTCACCACAGTCTGCAGCACCTGCTGGGCTTCAGAGTTGCTCCTAGAATCATCATCCTCATCAAAGTCTTCAGAGTCGCCATCATCATATCTTCAGTCATCTGCATTTGTGGCATCATCTGGGCCACCCACAGCAGCAGCAGAGATGCCGCCTACATCTGAGTCTATCTGCACGTTCAGAGTCACCTGCGTCTTCACCGCCCGCTTTGCCATCATCATCTCCATCTGCATCACCTCTCCTGCCGTCTGAGTCATCCGCGTCACCTTCGGAGTCCTCTGAGCAAATAGTGTCCTCCTCACCTGCACCACCAGAGCCTTCACAGTCACCCCGGTCTGCAGCCGCGGCTGCGACACATCTTTCTAATCCCTGTCAGTACTCTAGCTGCAGCATTCTGGATCAGCTGAAGGCTTTTCCAGTTAAGGTTAAAGGAATACTTGGCCCCACAGAGCTCTGACTCTAAGTCAGCCTGGCTTTAGTGCTGAAAAGAAATGTGAGGTTGTTCCTGTTTTCCTCGATCAGTGATGAATAGTAAGAGGTCCCTTTAAAAAAGGATCCTGCAAACAATGACACCCCTCCTTTGTTAAATGTCCTGCCAGATGGAAAAAATCATTTATGTTTATCCCTGAGCATCTCTCTGCTTAGCTGCCCAAATTTTACAGATTTACAGATGTGAACTTTTTAATAAGACACTTGTCATAGATGTCATTCTGTAATTAGAATTCAAAATAGGACATTTTGTGTCCTGTGACCTGTCCAGGGTGTACCTCTCGCACAGTGACACTACCAGCTGCCCTATGACCCTGAATTGGATAAGGACTTTAGAAAATAGACATTTCTACATTACATATATTTACAAAAATATCTTCTTTTTTTTAAGTCTAAAATGAAACTGGAATTCAAAGAGAAAAAGAGGGAAAGGGACAGCTTTTATTTAAAAGGCGGATGTATGGCTCCAATCACCAGATTCTCTTAATATGTTAATCACATGTAGTAACGCAGCAGTAAAGTCCAACTCCAACATTACAGGATCAAACGTTAGCAAACTCTTCTTAACAGGTTCTTAACTGAGCTGCAACACCAGGTGTTCCATTGCCTTTAATGTAACTGGCGGTGAACAATGTAATGTGATACTTTGTATCAGTAAGGTCTGTCTGCTTTGTCTCTCTGAATTCCTCACTCTCCTGCTGCGTGCTCTGATTGGCCGAATTCCTTCTCGCATGAATACATTTGCTTATTTGATGCACTAAAGTTTCCACAATACCGAGAACCAGTAGCATGCAGCCTTTAACAATACCTGTTTCTCAGGATAAGGAGACCAGAATTGTACTGTACTACATCCGTGAGATGTGGAGAAATGAGCATCTATACAAATCTGTGCTCAACCAGTCATTTAGTTGTTGCTTTTAGTTGCTGGGGTAATCTAACAATAATCCAGAGATTATTGGATAAGTGGCCTTAAAAGCACTTATGAGAACAAGTAAATAATCCACTTTATGACTCTGGCTCAAATGAAAAATATGTTACCAATATATACAATATGCTTGATTTCATTTTCAGGTCAATAAACTAGTGAGATTGAGACACGTTAATACCTTTTAGTCACAGCACCTGTTCTCAAGTGAAAATTATTTTTCTGGAAGCTACGTTAACACAAAGCTAGCAGTACCCTAGGTCTTCTTTTTTTCATAAATTGTACAATTAGCTATGTGTGCATATTTCATATATCTGCAGTATTTTATGAATCATGCGATTAAAAAAAATAACTGCATCCGTTTGTCCCTCACTGATGAACCCTCCACGTCTTCTGAGCGTCTCAGTGCAGTCCATGTTCTGGCTGGAGCAGCGGTCACAGCAACAGGAGAGCTACAGTATGAACCTTGAATGAAACATTGTGTTGCTTTTTCTGTAGTGGAGGTTTGAATACCTGACATTTTCCATTTTGTTTTATTGCAGCTGCTAGTAGTTCTTTGAATAAAGCAAAAAAGGAGGGGGAAGTGTGAGCTCAACCTGCTGGGGTGACTGTAGCTGTTCCCAGAGTATAAAGTGCTATTATCAGCTACAGAAATTTCAATTAACCCTGCCGGCTGGTTTTTCTAAATAATGATCAAATGTAGTAAAACAGTCACTGATAAGTGAAAGTTGCATCAACTTGAATTCCATTTCTGGGAAACGTTCACCTTTCTAACCACTTGAAAGTGTTCAGTGCTTTAGAGTCACTGCCATGTTGTACCAGCAGCCAAAGACAGCATGTGTTTGCAGTACATTGACAATACACACTCCTGAATCCATTCACTTAAACGGGGACAAACTTCAGCTTCCATGCAGCCTTGGCAAGATAATGTTCCAATTCAAGAAACTAACAAAAAAAACTTAAATCATGTTTAACAGTTAATACAAAGCTTTTTATTGAAAATTAGGTTAATTTTTAAAATTCATTTTCATTTAAATAGAGGCATTAAAAACCAAGTGCTGTCTTGTAGAACGTGGTCATTGGTCAGTACCGTAGGTTCCTTCCACTCCCACCTGGGGAGAAGAAAAAAAAAATGTTCAAGCATTCCTGTGAAATGGGACAAGTTTAAAAAAGTAGATGGACTGATACTTCTAGTACTTTTCTGTGCACTCAGTCAAACCCCTTTTTCTATGCCCAAGTACTTTCAGCCCTAACATACAATGCTCTCATCTACGCCTAAGCTCTTACCACTGCTCACAAAAACACCACAATAGATGCACTGGAGGCAACTGGGTCCCTCAGTTCAGCCCGAGGATACTTTAACATGAGCTGAGGGATTGAACTACCAGCCTTCTGATTGGTTGATGACCCACATCCACCCTAAATACAGGGTCTGGCATTCCCAGGCTGGTCTGCCATCCAAGTACTGACCAGGTGATCTTGCTTAGCTTCCAAGGTAAGATATGGTATAACCAGTATTCAGGATCTCAAGTTCATCAAGTCCAACAGTGAAATGTCATTTTCTTTATACACAGAAATGGTAATTAACCAAAATATTATAATTTTAAAATCAAACCTGCCCCACGTGAGCAGAACTCATCCAGAGACGAGCCAGGACCACTCAGTGACTCACCTTTCGACTTCCCAGGTTTGCCACTGTATCCGTTGCAGGCTTCCTGCTGGCTGTTGTGCTTTTCTGTTGGCAGATAGGCAGACAATCTTAAAATGCCATCTCCATTAACCTCTTAGAGATGATCGGGTCCTACATGGCTGCACTGGCTTTGGTGTCAGCTGGTTGGACATTACTGTCCAGGGGTTATGCACTGCTGCAGGCCAATCATTAACATCTGAATCAAATTCAGGGCTACAGTAAAAGCCTCAGTTATGCCAATAGATGCCAGGATGTCGTAATTCACCCAGCATGTAGCATGAGTGCATACCAAAATTAAAAAGTTGGAACACCAAGATTTTTGGTCAGACTGTCAAATCTAAAGCACATGCTTAGAAGTCAATGTGCAGTTTCAGTGGAAACACCGTTTCCCCCCCCTGTGCCTTACACGAGCCTTTGGAACAGCAGACATGCTCTACACTGGCATGAAGCTGGTTGTTCAGAACCTTTTTGTGGAGATAGAATTTAATATATTTGTTGTACGAGCTGCCTCAGCCACACTGTAGGACTGAAGTTTGACCTGGAGAATGTACTCACTGCATTACCTTGACCTCTGTTCCGCCACTGGCCATTCCGCTTTGAATTTTTCTGCATGCAGAACACTTCAGCCTTGCCATCACTTCCCTTCTTCATATCTATGAAGGCAAATTGCAGTTAGTGCACTATACTGTCAGGGGAGGGGGGGGGGACCCCACTGATGAGCAAAATAAATCAGATCACCTGGAAATTTATAAGAATGTCTTTTGTTGGGTCCCACGCTGCCCTTCAACGCCTCACACAAACACTTCAGCTGCTGTAATTCAGTGCACTGGATGGCACAGTCTACCAAGTTGGCCTTTGATGGGGACACGTGGGCCATTTCCGGGTCAGTTGTTGGAACACACAGTTGCATATTTTTCATCTCACCATCTACTTTAGAGACGCCATCCTCCACGTTTAGGCTATTTTGGAGCGTCATTTGGCAAGTGGATGGGATTTTGTCCTCTGCTGCAGAGTACATAAGACAGGTTTCCTCCCTCTCAAGAGAGACAGGGCTTTTCTCCTCATTCATCATAAGAGCATCCTGGTTTGGGCTTTGGTTAGCCTCTGGTTCAGAAGACCTATTTTCATCCATGTCTTTGTCAGTGCAGCCAGTTAAGAGTGTACCCTGCAGGGGAGTGACGGACGTTGAAGGATCCTTTTCTGAAGGAGCCATGCTTTGGCGTCGTTCCGCTCCGTTTATTTCAGAGACTTCACTTTCACATTCCATGTCTGGGTTTTTTGGAGGACTTGGCTTCTTTGCTGGGGTGCTAAAAATAAGGCAGTTTTCTGACACTGGAACAGAGTCGGAAGAGGAAAATCTGCAAGATCGCCTCCTCTCTTTATTAAATTTAACAATTGGGCTGTCATTCCCAGTTCCAGCTTTCTCCATCTCTACGATTACGTCAGGCTCAAATATGCCATTCTGCTGTAGCCACTCCTTGGGTGGAATAAAAGGGGCGAGAGACTCCACAGACCAGACTGACGCGTTCATTTTTCTCTGACATCTACTCAAAGATATGCGGCTAGGCGTGATCTCTGGGGTGTCTTCATACGTGTCACTGCCATTTTCCGTCTCACTGTGGGGTGCATTTAGTGACTGCAGCATTTCATCTCCATTAGTTAATTCCACAGACTCAACATCTCCTGTGGGCAGTGAGATGGGTTCTAAATCAGAAGGAGGAAGCCTGAGGATCTTAAAGACCATCTCACTGTCCTTAAGACTTGAGATAACTTTAGTGTCAACAGTATCAGCACTGCTAACTGGATCGTTCTTGGTCTCAGCTGGACTCTGAAGCAGAGCATTTGATGTCTGTTCATCAGTTTCAGAGCATGGAAGCTCATTATTCTGAGGGAGCACTTCGGCTGCCATTTTCACCGTTATCTGAGGCGTGCCACCTCCCCAACTCAGAATATCAGGAACAGAGATGCGTCTCTCTTTGACTTCATCCTCTCTTTGAGAAGAGCTACACACAGGAACCATGCTATCCTGAGAACTCAACCACATATTGCAATGAGCATTTTTGCAAGGAGGGCTTAGAGAGGGCTCCTGAGCAATACCACCCTTACATCTGAGCTGAGCTGCCGTTCCGGCTGACGGGACATCGCTCATTCCCATAGGGTGGATCGCGTTATAGCCATGTTCCACTCCCTTTGTGCCAGGCCTATTAGCCTGATCTTTTGCATCAGTACTGGCCAACGTGTAGGTCTCAGCCGAGCCTTGTTTTTGGGAGCTAGAACTCAAGGATGATGGAGAGTTTGAGGCACTTGCACGACCAGAATCTGAGCTGACAAGTGGGCATCCCTCATCATAGCTGCCTACACCTCTGTGTGGGGGTTCTGTTTGGACCTCTGAGTTCACAGTTGCTCTAGCAGACGTAGTATGAGCCACGCGAATTCTGCGGGTCTGGTTTAAATTCTGAAGCGGTGCACCTGGGCCGTGGGCCTGAGGGTGGAGCTGGCGCACTGGTTGTACCGGAGGATGTGGTACAATGTAAGCTGGAGACTCCAGGTAGGGGGGAGGAGGGAATGGGGGCATGACCATACCATAGCCTTAAAGAAAAAATGAAATGAAGGAAGTGACAGTTTTGGAATAAAACCTGGAATCTGATGTACAGTTTCATTAGCTAACAGATAAAAGATCCTTTTAGCTCACTGTATGATCATAAGAGCTGCACAGGTATGTTCCACCCATCCCTTACACCCTTCAGAAACAATGCACCTCAGAGTTTAAGCCTTTTCCTTTGGTATAACAAAATGAAACAATCACTGAAATATCTACAGCATGAATTTAAAATATAATGAACATTCTCAACTTACCCATGCCTAGGAAGCCTGCAAAGGGATTATAAGATAAGGGCATGGGCCACTGGTAGTGGAGGAAAGGGGGTAGAGGTGGGCCATTAACATAAAAGACCGGCCTAGCAAAGACGGGGTGCTGAGGGTAGGCTGAAGATCCGGGGTCCTGGCTGTGTAGTCCTGGGTCCTGGTGTGCAGCATTTGCCACGTCATGGTTACCACGAGTGTGGGGGTTTGCACCATTTGGCCCTTCAGGAGCCAGGGGAGGTCTGTTGACTGCTGCTGTTGGCATCTTCATCCTGCACAGGAGGGTAGTTGTGCATAAAGAGAGTAATAGGAGCCATCAAAGGGAGACACTTTAGTGTAGTAGGCCAAATGCTAAAGACATGACACATTGGAAACATCACACCATACGAGCAGAGGCGAGAACGTATGGAAAAAAGAAATCTGACCCCTACAGTGTGGTCTTCAGTGGACTATAGGGCAGATTTTGGAGGCCCAAACGGACACATTTTAAACATTTTAATTGGTTTAAAGTCTGCCTGCTTTGGACTGTAAGAGAACAAACTGTTTGCTGGATTCTGTGAGAACCAGATCAGGTTCAAATGTTCAGTACCAGAAATAATTTCAGCTGGCTGGAGTGTAAGCCAGCCTGCTTCAGATTTTTGATGAGGGTCATAAGATTTAAAACCTAAAACTACACATTGCATCAAAAAGGTCCCTTTTTCCAGTTAAAGGTTTTACACACGAGTTCTTTTAAAAACCGATTTTCCTCGAGGCATTAAGGCCAAACTGTTCCCTTAATGTAAGAGAATGAGTCAGAAACAATAAAAGTTTGACTGAAACTACCACATTACAAAAGAGTAAAGGTCACCGTGACGCTGGCACCAGTCAAACATCCTGCTTGTCCATTTTCCACTTCATATACATAATAAAACCAATTACAATAAGACATAAATTTACCTTGTTGAGGACATGAACAGACAACCGACAAAGCAACATGCAAAGGCACTAAAACTGGGGCACGAGCACACCTGAGTTTAAGTAGCTGCTGATTAGTCCCAGGTGTATACTACCTGCTGGTGTGGATCGTTAACATGCTGGAGCTTCCTGTTAGACTGACATCTAAACACTAGATGGAGCCAACCTTCAGGCAAACACTGGGGCTGCTCTGGCACATGCAGAGCTCAGTTTACTGTCTGCTCGAACTTCACCTGCACAGCATCACTAAACGTACCTGTTTCCACTATCTGACATCTCACCATGAACAAATGAGCAAAGTCAAAGGGTGATACTGGGAGCCACCAAAGTGATATTTTAACTGAGAAACAATATCTGTGTGTGTGTTAGATAGAACACACTTAGACTGTATGAATGGCTCAATGAGGCGTGTTGAACTCTGAGTGCTAATTTTAACCCTTTGTCCTTAACACGGGGTCGCCACTGCCTCAGAAACTTTATCCTCTAATGCCGTCCACAAAAAGATAAACTCGGAAAATAAATGATCCGTATCCGATCCCAGACATTTCCAGAACAATCCAGCAGAGGTTTGTTATTGCTGCATTATCACAGTGTCAATATTGCCACTTCAAACACAGCGAGAAGGAAGAAGGTTGTACAGTCAGTTTTACCTTTGAGAAGGTGCACGAGCCAGGAGCCAAAGGCTATCTAATCATAAAGATCTTCACATTCTAAAGAGATTCATGTGGGCGAGCATGGTTCAGTGGAGCTTTAAGGTAATATTTCAGACAGCTTTGAGACGTAATGCACGTGAGATCAGAAATCTGCAAACACAAGGGCATCTTTAGCAACTCAGCCGAGCTGTCAACACCTCTGAGGAGGAGGAGGAGGACTTTTACTTTCAGCCTAATAACTACCATGCACATTAGTCTGGATCCATCCTAACATGAGACTGATGTTCGAACCAAACACTAAAATAAAAACAGACATGCTTTTTCAGGTTAACTCCTTGGTTCATATCGAGGTCTCTGGATAACTACACTCCTAGTTACTGTCACCATGAGCATAACATTTCCACTTAAGCACTGTGTCAGTCAGTATCCAAAAATACTAAACACACATTTCTCCATTCCTCCTAATCAGGACACACCTTGAACTTCAGTGGGCTTTTACACTGAGCATTATAACACATCCACAATCTGCACTAGAAGGAAGTTACTGCAAGTTTAAGGCGTGCGGAGCATGTATCAGAATGAATGAGAGCTCCACAGCTTTGCTTGACTCCAGTGCCATCCTAAGAAACACAAATGACCACCAGCATTGCAAGAATAATCATGTTTGTGATTTGGATGCCGCACAGAACAGGATTGCTGGCTGTGTAGATATAAACACACAAAAACTCCACATGCTGCTGATTTCATTCCTGTTCTCACTTTATTCATCTGCTTGCAGTCGTGTTGATAACACTGAGAGCTTAGAACACCCAGCAGATAAGCAGATTATGGATCGAGCCAGCCGCCTCCTAGCACCTGATAGCCACGGCTTGTAGGGAGGAGGTGATAGACCCAACATTACTGCGATCTGTGATACGATGTGAGGACTGGATCCACTACACTTTGTCCACACAAAGATCAAACCCTGCACCCCACAAATAATAACCCCGATTGGACCTCAGAAACGACTACACAATACAGCACTTTAGGTTCCACAGCTCAATTCTCTTCAAACAAAGTTTAATATTTTAGATCAATAGATTTATTGTATTAAATAAATGTAATATTTTAGATGGGCATTCTGATTTTACTACCCAGATGACTGGGTAAGAACCGTTGAGGTTCTACAGCACTACAGAAACGATCGTAGGCCCCATGTTAACCCTCCCTGCACTGTGGTGCCAGTGCGACCTGACTTCCATATGTAAAAGCTGGCAGTGCTGCCACGCTCACACTGAGGCCAATCCCCTCTTTTTTTTTGCTGTAGATTGGAACCATTTGGGTTTGACGTAAATAAATCTCATTCCCAGGTATGCAAATCCTTTGCTTACAATAACTGACATCCACTGACATCACTAAACCTTTGCATTCTCCTTTTGTGGTGCCGTTCCAGGCTTTCACTGCAACCTCTTTCAGGTGTTTGTTTTGGGGGGGTCAGTCCCGTCAGTCTCCTCTTTAGCAGCTAAAATGTGTGCTCTATAGTGTTTAAGTCTGGAGACTGACTAGGCCAGTCTAAAACCTTCCACTTCTGCCCCGATGAACTCCTTTGTAGTTCTGGCAGAGCGTGTTGGGTCATTATCTTTGTGCATGATGAAGGATCTCCCGGTCAGTTTGGTTGCATCTTTCTTTGACAGACGAAATGTTTCTGTAGACGTCTGAGCTCCTTGTACTGCTGCCATTGTGTGTGACATCATCAGTGAAGATCAACTCTATAACACCGGGCGGTCGCCACTGAGGCACCTGCGACCTGCCCTTACCTGTTGTGAACAGCTGGTTAACACCAAGGGTATCACCGCTGAGGCGTCTGATCAAATGCGCTTTGAATCACCGTATTTACGCGGCCGTTTGTTCTATCTGAAAAATTCAAATGGTTTCTGAAAGCTGAGAAGCTGTGCTTCACAGCCAGCATAGGGTTATTATGGTAATTGTTGCTGGAGGTCCGTGAACAGTGGGACAGTTGTAGTATGCTGTGGCCCCGATGACACGTTCGACTTTATTGGGGTGATGAGCCCATCCCAGAAGAAGCCATGCAACCCCAAGCATGATATTACCGCCACTGTGTTTCACAGAGGAGCTTGTATGCTGGGGATGAGGAGCAGAGCCTTTCTTTCTCCAAACTTTAGCCTTTGTATCACTTTGGTAAAGGTTCATCTTTGTCTCATCAGTCCATAAAACTTTGTCCCAGAATTTCTGAACTTGTCTGATCTTCTTGGCAAATCACTGCCTGACCTTCCTATTCTTCTGGCTAATTAGTGGCTACGGCCAATGTTTGTCCAGTGGCTCTGATGGATTTTCCATCTTCTCGCAGCTTCACATTGCTTGTTTTTCACCCATAGACAGCACTCTGGTTTTCATATTGGTTACTCCTCTAACTTTAAATGCACAGTCTGCACAGGAAAACCCACATCTGAATCTGAGGGTAGACAGCACTATTTATTTCCTGAATAATCATTGTATCAAGGCACACCTATCAGTCATATGTTCCAATACTTTTCTCATAAAAAAATGGGTGGCTTCAGACCAAAGGTCCTTTCTTCTGAACTGTGTATCAGATCCAGATGTCAATACGTGGAAATAATGGAAAAGACGGCTAGAGAAGGGATGTCAAACTCATCTTACATCGTGGGCCACATACAGCCCATTTTGATCTTAAGTGGGCCGGACCAGTGAAATT
>JAVDPK010002761.1:9268-19433 GCA_034780415.1 Cichlasoma orientale | reverse complement strand
GTCACAGATCATTTTCTTGAAAAGGAACGGAGGGTAGAATTTACATATAAATAAACCGACACATTTTATGATGTAGGCCGAAATTGAGCTTTCCCTCCTTGAAAGACCAGCATCCGCCACTGGTAGTCTCTGGAGCTTGAAAAGGGCATCTGGAGCTTCTTCAGTTTTAAAACCAAATGGTGGCGAGACCCAGGTTTTTAATCGTAGTGGGGGTTGTCCCCTTGGAGGTGGTTGTTGACTCACTATTGTCCATGTGCATCATCACATGAGCCAAGGCGTAATAAAAGGTGTGGGTCATTGCAATCAGGGGTTTCGGGTGAAACCAATGTGGGACTTTGCCTCACTCTATCAAGTGACCTACTGAGAGTCAATATTTGCAGGGTTGGCATTTCCTTTTCAAGACCTCTGGAATTCACCCTGTCGTGCTGTCAATCAACTTCTGGGTTGAATACTGACTGTTAGCAACACATTCTTGCATGCTTGGAGTTTGTCAGAATTTGTGGGTATCTGTTTGTCAATCCACCTCTTGAGAATTGACCACATATTTTTGATGGGATTAAGGTCTGGGGAGTTTCCTAGCCATGGACCCAAATTTTCAATGTTTTGTTCCCTGAGTCACTTAGTTATCACTTTTGCCTTATGGTATGGTGCTGGAAAAGGCATTGTTCTTCACCAAACTGTTCTTCGACTGTTGGGAGAAGTTGCGCTCTGAGGATGTTTTGGTACCATTCTTTATTCTTGGCGGTGTTTTTAGGTAAAATTGTGAGTAAGCCCACCCAGAGAAAAGACAGAACTTAGTTCCTAGGGTGTTGCAAAAATCCTTCCAGATGAACTGGGGTCCTTGATCAAAAACAAGGTCAGTTGGGATTCCATGGAGCTGGAAGACGTGGTCCGGGAGCAGCTGAGCAGTTTCCAAGGCAGAGGGAAGCTTAGAGAGAACAATAAAATGTGCAGCTTTGGAAAAGAGGTCGATAATGGTGAGGATGACAGTATTACCTTTGTAAGGAGGAAGGCTGGTAATGAAGTCCAGTGCAATGTGGGACCACGGTCTACCGGGCGCAGGTAAGGGGTGAAGGAGGACCCTCCTTCTGTGTACTGTCTGTGTTTTGGGCACAGACAGTACAGGCTGAGACATACTCACGCAGATCCTGATGCAGAGATAGCCACCAGAAAGACCTCTGAGAAAAGGCAATGGTATTGTTCTGAACAGGGTGACAATTAAACTGAGTACTATGAGCCCAGTGAATTGCCTGTGACCTGGCTATAGAGGGACCATAGAGTCAGTTGGGTGGTCTGCCTCCTGGATCGGACTTGGTCTGCTGGGCAACTTTAACTAAAGATTCAATCTCCCATGTGATGGCCCTGACCACACAGGTGGATGGCAAGATGGGCTCTGGTTCCTCAGAAGTCTCTGCGAGTCACGCAGAGTCGAGTCGACCCGCGCTGAGTCGTTCCGTATGGAAACACGGCTATACAAAGAAAAGAGCTCACCTAGCCTGTCGTGTTAAGGCATTTGTAGATTGTAGTTAAGCAAGGTTTTAAATCATCCATCCAGATGATGAATGATTGTTCTAAGCCCTCAAGCCAATGTCTCCACTCCTCCAGAGCCATTTTTACTGCTAGAAGTTTGTGATCTCCCACGTTGTAATTTTGTTTTGCTGGACAAAGACAATGAGAAAACAAAGCACGGGGGAGAATTTTATCATTGAACTGTTGTGAGAGAACAGCACCTACCCTGGTGTCTGAGGTGTCTACTTCAGTGATGAACTGTTTGGCGGAATCTAGCTGGATGAGCTTGGTTGTGGATGCAAATAGCTGCTTAAAGGATCTGAAAGCTCATTGTGCATCTAATAAAACAACGATAAAAGTTAGCAAAACCTAAGAAACATTGCAGCTGCTTGCGATTGGGTGGTTCTGGCCAATCTATCACTGCTTGTAACTTAGCTGGTCTATTCTCACTTGTCCTTTCTTGATGACAAATCCCCCAAAATACAATGTCTCTGCCTGAAATTCACATTTCTCTCCTTTCACAAACAGTTGTAGTAGTCGATGCATAGGCGTAAGGACTTATCTTTTTTTTTCCACAAAAGAAAGAAACCTGCTCCTACTGGTGATTTTGTGGTTTGCGCAGATGCAACTTTACAAACCTAAGCCATGCAGCCATGTTCTTTTTAGAGAGAAGAGGCTTTCTCTTGCAACCCTTTCAAAAAGCCATGCTTGTTTAGCCTTTTTCTAATTGTACCATCACGAACTTTAACATTTAATACTCTGAGGCCTGCAGAGTCTGAGATGTAGCTAGCTTTTTTTTTTTCTTTTTTTTTTTGTTGCAACATCCTGGGAAGATTATGGATTTGTATTAATACCCACCTTGACCATCAAATTGCCAGAACATATGCTTTTATAGAGGTGGTCACATTTTCTGACAAACTTACACTCTTAATTCCTACGAGTGGCTGAACTTAGCAAGGCTGAAGTTAGTTTTTCACATAAATTGCACAGAGCCCTGTTCAAACTTTCTTTTTCTCTCAAAGACTCTTTTTGAAGTTTTTTTCCTCTCTCTCTCTTTCTCTCTCTCTCTCTCTCTCTCTGGCATTACTATGAAGAACCACTTTCAGTTCCAGTTTGCACATTTGTTATGTATACAAAATGTCAGTCAGTTTGGCAGCGATACCAGGTTCCAGATTTGAGTTTGGAGTTTTGGTGTTAGGTTGAAACATTTGGAAGTTGTGTCTTTAGTAGCATTATTCCAAAATTTCTCTCACTATGACAGTATCTGCTGCACCATACAAACATCTTTATAATAAAGATCAATCTCTTTTATAGGTTCATTTTCAAAATCAGTTGTGAAATTCCTAAAAAAAAGAAAGGTTTTCAGTATCGGTTTTAAATGAACAGCTTTCTGCACCACTTGCCTGTTACACTCAATACTACAGCAGGAGACCTTTGAAAAATCTGTGTACCAGTAAATAAGCCCCTATGTGCTTTAATGTGTGCTTGCATGTTAGGAATGGCCTTTCTTACTGTAAATCTCCAGCATATTGCACAGATCTCTCAGCCACAGCCAGTCATTCACTTTCTTCGTTCACTTTCAAAACACATCTGCCTTTGGTATGAATATGGCTGTCAGTCTCATGAAGACCATTACAATAGAACACACTCATTAGTATTGTATTGCATTGTGCTTCAGCATCAAGCGAATACCACCCTTGACTAATTTTCTGTTTGTATCAAGAAACAAAAGCTCTTCGAATCTCCCCATGGGCTCTGGAGTGGCTTTACTGCACATCAAACTATGCTAATTACCTTTTGCATGATTAATTGGACCAATTAGAATTAGTAGAGGAAGACGATGATTCTTGGCAAGGTGTGAAACATTAATTAGTCATAAAAAACGTTTATTAGTGTTCAAATTTAATCTAGCAGAACACAATGGGATTAGGAGAAAAAGACAGTTAATAAGTAGCGTGTTCAATCACTCTTAGCTGCAGATGAAATAATGAATGTCACCGCTTACACTGCGCTCGCTCAAACATGCACACACAGACAACCTCCATCTCTTACCACAGCTATTGTACTGTTGGAAAACACCCATCTTCATCCGTCATACAAAGTGGCAGTTGTAACACAAACATTCCCACTTTGATTGATGAGTCAAGACCGTACAAGCGACTTATACACAGTAATCCTGTATAAGATTTATGGCCTGAAGATGATGCATTAGAAATTTGCAATAACAGAATCAACAACAATACCAGCAGTTGCAGCACCAGCAGCACCAGCAACTAACGATGATTTAGCTGTGGCAGCATTTATAAGGGTATATGGCATATGTAATAACACTGTTGCATGACAGTACTTCACATTGTGAACCACGGGAAATGACAGCTGCAGGGCAGTTGTTTATGCTGATGAAAAAACAAGCAGGTACGTTATGGGCAGTGAGGAGCGTGTGGGTGTTCCCTTACATTTTGCACATTGGTGCAGTAAAATAACAGAGTGGCTTCACACTGAGCAACACCTTGGCCTGTAAAATAATCTGCAGGAGCGCATACTGTACATAAAATGTTTCTCAGGGCTGATCACAGCGGCATGTAACTGTGTTGCAGATTAGGTTTTGTGATTACAGGTTATATTTTCTGAGTAATTCAAAAAAAACAAACGTTTTTAATCTTGTATAGTTTCTCCCTCTAACACCCCCCACACACACACACACACGCACGCGCACACACACATACAGGTTTCCATCTCATTTAAGAGTTACAAGTTTGTTGCTTTGTTCCAGGGGAAACACCCCAATAAGTATGGCCAATGAAAACCTGAGAGTTCGAGGCGAAATGTGAAACTCAGAAAAATCACACTTCAGTAAACACAGTATAACAGTATAACAGTTTCAGTCTTGTGGATGTTTGGTGGCTTAAAACCAAATATATCAACAGAGTTTTTTTTTTCTTGCCACTTTTCTTCTGTGTGATAGAACAAAGATTTTCCCACACTGACATGATGATATCTGATTTGCAGCGTTACAATATGAAACAGAAACACTGTGTGCATATTGGTGCGTGTTTAAACGTATTGCCTTTGCAAAATTTTTGCATTTTATAGTAAGTATTCTATACCTTGACGGGTCCCTTCAGCCGGTGCACCAAAAGACCTGACAACTCATGATTCTGAGTGAGAAGCAATTTTCCTCTTCCCTTAAAAATTCAAAGATGAAAGCTCACTCAGCTGTTCAAGTTAAATGAAAAACATCATAATTAGCATATCGGCACACTTTCTATCCACAATATGAGGATTAAGATTCTATAGACATCATTTCTCTAATTGAAAGAAAACTGCCACGAAGGTGACTTTCTGTTCGTATTTTACGATATGACACTGTTGATATAGTGTTGACCACTCAAAAACATGCTGTCCTTTACTTTTTATATCAATACACATTAAGGTATTAATTATTATTCAACGCAAAGATCATTTTGTCTTAACATGTATACATTCTTTTCCACTGATGCGTACCATAATGAAGACTAATATTCAATTCAATAATTGTTAACAGGGGAGCAGCCTTATACGTTTCCGTTACTTATTTCCATTGTAGTAGTGTATGACACTGTTATGCCAAGTGCAAGATGGAGCCTATCCCAGCTGGTAGAGATGCTGAACAGGTCAATATGTGTCATTTGGCCTTGCCTTTCTTCAGTTAATGTTATTTCTTGTGTAGAATGATGAAATTTTCAACACACTTACAGTGAATTTATTCTCTGAATAGACAATACATTACAGTACTCATTACATTTCTCACTCATTTGGACAAATTTCTGTTTTTCTTCATAGATAACCTGGTTCTGAATCGCTGTATAAGAAGACACTGGTTACTTAGTTGAACAATGCTCTAATTGGGAGGTTTCATCAGAATATGATTTTATCTGAATGATCAAATCATATTCTAACCAAAGAAATCAAGCATCGATTGTGCAGACATCTGCTCTAAAATTTCCTCCTTTCTCTGTATTTTATGACTTATATGAAAGTCTTTTGAACAGGAGTGATGTAGAAGAGCAATAATGTCCAGCACTAATTTAATACCTTATTACCATAAGCCTGGTGCAATGCATGCATAATAAATTGTTGTATCTTTTACGCGGCTCAGGCATATGGTTGGGAGACCGGATTCTCTTCAAACTGCACCAAATTTGCATGATAGGATGTGAGAATTGGATGGATTTGGGGATTATATGAAACACAGCTTCCATTTCTAGTTCATTGTACTAAGGAGAAGTATCACATTTACACAGATGGCAAGGAATTCAGAAATGTACAGCTTCTGTGAATCAAAAAATGTGCACAGGAGAAGGAAAAAACACTTCAAACACAGAATCGACACTTTTCTTTCTTGCTTTTTTTCTTGAACAGGAATATGTTCTTTATTATTTGTGCTTTTCTTTATTGGGCTGCAACTTTAAGCAGCTCATTGAGACCTGATCAGCGTTGTTAGCTTGTGTTACAAATGCGTGACCAGAGCTTGTGTTACATTGGAGGTTCTAGAGACCATTCTAGGACAATCACAGTGTTCATTATGATTAGGTCCTTCTAGGGGTTATTCCAGGGGGCAAAAAACTTAAACTGACTGTCAATACACTGACTGTCCTCATCCATATACGTGTATTATTGACTAAGAACAGACAGCTTAGTTAAAGAACTTTTAAACTTTAGAGGAAACAGCTTTTGTTTGCCAGCCATTCTTGTCTGTACTTGTCAAATGACACCAAGCGAGAAAAAACAAAACAAAAAAAAACACAACAACCTCACACACACTTCACACAGATTTTATCGCTGGACTTAAAGAGCATGATCTTTACTGTGCCCCAGATTTTAATTTCGTGTAAAGGAGACTCTCAGAAATAGGAACGGTAACCTCGCACCCTCCTACTGTCATTGTGAATCTGGTCGTTCCTTTACTGTTCGACCACAAATACCAGTGGCCAGGTAATGCTGATTTGTAGTGACGTCAGGGACAGGAGAGTAGCTGTGCTAATCAGCAGTCTTTCTTCTTTTTTTTCCCCCCGTGACACTAACTTGTCTCATTTTGCTGTAAAGGTCAGGCACGCAGCAGTGCATCTAGCTGTGGTTCAATTCGCTGTTTTGTTTTCCGGCAGTATTGTAACACTTTTTTCTCATACTGTCCGCTGTGCTGGAAATGGAGTGTCAGGGAAGATTGGATTTTAATGTAACTATAGCGATTTACCTAAAGCTTATTCAGCTCTAGAAATAATATGAAAATATCATTACCAGTCCAATAATTCCTGTATTCTTTCTTTGTATCTAGAATAGAGGGGCAAATGCAGCACACAGAGAGCGTCACATTAATTGGCACTTTAATAAAGGTCAGTTCGGTATAATACAACAACTCCTTGTAATGATAGCTTCAGTCCAAAGTTCAATTCACATTTTGGACTGTTAGCCTTAAATATTTTATTTTACAGAGGAGGATAAAAACCAGCACAAGTAATACAGTCACTTTAAGACATCTATTTTAAAATTGCATTTGAAGTATTTGACTCAGTTCAAGCACTTGTTTTGTTCCATTTCCTGCACTTGAGTCTAGTCTTCAAATTTGGTTGAGTGCTGTCTTGTGCTCTGGGATGTTACACTACTGAATGAATACATTTGAACTAATGAGACAAAACAGATCAAAAATCTTGCCAAAGTTAAAGTTCTGAATTATATACACATACCCTGACCAAATTTGTTCAGTACAGACACGCTTGTTTAATCGTCAGTAAAACAATTTGTAAGCCAGAGCTGGTTAATTAATAGCATTAGTAAATATGCATTATTCCAAACGGTTGGTTTTAAATTGGATAACATTTTCTTACCTGATGCAAAATTTTTCTGGAGTTCAATGTATATGTCGATAACTTGACTAGCTATTAGACTAGTTTTTTGGAGGTGGGGAGGGGGTGGAAAAAACTTCAGTTCACATCAGTTTCCATATTGCAGTTTAATTTCATTTCTCTTGTACTTGCCATGTGCAGCAGGGCAGTATAGATCTGTCTTAAATTTACCGTCACTACTACCCACGCATGTCTACCAAAATTCAATGCAATGCACAGAATTCAACATTTTACATAAGCTGTGTACATAAAAAATGTTGTAGAACTACTGAGAAGTGAAGAACTGTGCAATTGTGTCAATCGCATCAGGCAAATGTAAAATAAATATTAAATATTTAAACCTCGTTTCTATATTCAAGGCTGATCTTCTCTTCCTTTTACCACTAAGACTGAGCATGCAAGTATCATTGTGCACACCAGCTGAGGTTGCCTCTTTCTCTGTCTGTGTCACTCTGTTTCATGTTTTATAATTGTATACTGCAAGGTCAATCTAAAGCACAAAGCTCTCTAAAATTAGCTTGTCTGTGAGTCATCTTTGAAACCATCCCATAAAGGTTGCATGATTCTCAAAGGCAGTAGCTACTGCAATCAAGGCCTGTTGGCTATGGTGGAAGACTTAAACCACAGAGACCCAAGTGCTGTCGTGTTCTTTCACGTGCTTTCAGTAAAACCTCACCAGGTTGTGTAGATGGAATAACGTGGTTTCAATTAAATGGTGATTTGTACTGAGAGTTTGTTAGTCGGGGACTTAATATATCCATCATCTTTTGGTATTTTTGTGATGTCTATTAAATCACAGATAAACAGTCTATGCTTAATATTGTTACATTGCATTACAAATGTGTCATGTTGCTGCTCTAGACTAAAATATCTTAACAACTATTCAGTGGTTTGCAGTGACATTTATACACATTCTCAGTCTTGCAGAGGCTGACTTTTAATGACTTTTTGTCTTATGCCACAATGACATTTGTGGTTTTGAGTTAGTGAGCAACAACCGTTGGATGGATTACTGTGAAATTTCATTCATGCACATCCCTTAAAGTCAAATTGCAATAAAAAAAAAAACGATGATCCCTTAATTCCTCACACTGGGCAATTTATTTTCAGATAATTTGGTTATATTTTGATCCAGATAGGAGCAAAATAGTATTAGCATAATTAGGCTGTGCTTCTATACTAACATGCTTACCATGGTTAACTACCACCCATAACATCAAGCGCCATTGTGCACAGGATCACGTTAGTGTTAGCATTTAGCATAGAGTTCTACACTCTGACCACCATTGGCCTAATTTTCTGCCTTTTTAGGGTTATTTTTTTTCTCGCCTGTCTGTAGCTTAGAGAAGCATTAGTTCAGCAAAGTGTAACAGCTATTTGGATATGATTCATATTTAAATCTGGAAAGAAATCTTGCTGAATTTTGATGAGTTCATCAAGATGGGTTCAAGATGAGTCATAAAGGTCTCACCTGGTATTTTCCATCCACGTTCATTTCAGTCATAGCTGAGATTCCAGGACAGTTTTACCGCAGATGCATGTAACATCAAACTCACCACAAAGTCTGTTTTTATTTCAGCTACTGCATTTTTCACATTAACACAGTGACCATTAAGTATGATTCAAGAGTTCATTTGAGGATAAAAATATGTTTGTATCATTTTTTTGCTTTTGGTTTGTGCATTTCTGTTTTGTTATGTTTATGTTGCAATTATGGATTGCAGCTTTCATTACTGGCCCATATCCACTTTCTGACAAGCTTTCCTTTTGAAAGAAAACATTGTAAACAAAAGAAAGAATGTGAACACTTTTCTAGCAACTGATGACATGTCCTCTCAGGCAGGCAGCCTTATTAAACATAAAAAAGGCTGTATTGGTGCAAATTTATTTTTTGGTGCAAATTCTTTAATTCCTATTGCTTGTATGTTTGTTTTTCATTCAAGTTTCTTCAGCTATTTTACAGTATTTACTCTTTGTTCCTGCAGTTTTATCTGTGCATCTTGCCTTTGATTTTACTAAAAATGAACACCCTGACTGCATAAATGTAGCTTTCATGTATTATTCATTTCTACCTCTTCCATTTGAACTTACAGTTGGCTAGAGTTGTAGGCTATACACTGGATGAGAATGAGTTTTCTGCACTCATGTTGTTATTACATGTTTTATGTTTTCACTTCCATGCTGTGTGCTTTATGCTTTGCAGGCTTTATTTGACTGTCAAGTGAACAATTAAAATTTCACAACACAGATTAATTGGATTCCTTTCTATTAAAAAGTGATGGTCATAATATGCATTAAACACTAAAATGCATTAAAAAGGATTATTCTACTCTAAAAAGAGACCACATCAGGTTCATAAAAACCCCTACCGGCATGTATCTTCCTTGCTGCTGCTAGATTCGTAGGTATTCACTTGCCCTCATATATTTATAGAGAAAGCTTGTGAAATGCAGCTCAGTGGCCTCCGAGCCTGTCATGGAGGAAGTCATTTTTCTGCGGCACCATTGCCTTCAGATGTGGTCAAACTGCATGGTCTCTTGATGCAAAAAAGAAACAGACATTTTCAGAAAATGAAGTGTTTTGAGAGAAATGAGTGAAGGAGGGAGAGTCCCTTAATGGGGACAAGTAATATAAACTCGCAGAGAGAAAGCAGAGTGGGAGACAAGAACCAGTTTCATAAAGTTTGAAGTTTCCATCAGGAGGGACCACCAAATGCAGAGTTGACAAATGATCACACAGCTTGTACATTTACAGTGCACACACACACACACACA
>JAVDPK010002760.1:0-63375 GCA_034780415.1 Cichlasoma orientale | reverse complement strand
CTGAGTTTGTTCACGTTTATGTTATGTTACCGGTTCCACGAATAAAGTGTGGATTTCCAGTAAGCCCTCTGCCTCATAAGTCCTGCTTTTTGGGTCCTCTTCCTTGCCTGCCACAGCCAACCATGACAGTTTTGAAGCCAAATTACAAACTTGTACAAATATTTCACAAGCGTCACACATCGCCAATTGGCAGCGTTTTATGGGGAAAGCTTCTTTTCCTAAATGATAGGTCAAAGATGATTTTAGGCAGAAGCTGAGCAACGTCAAACACCTGTAGCTTTATAAATTTTATCAGGTGTGGGAGATGCAGCGTGTTAAAGTCTGAGTACATGCACTGGATAACAACCAAGTAGCTGTCTATGTGATCATGGCAGCAATGACGCCTATGGTTGAGCCTGACCATGATCCTGTGGGAGGCTACAGCAGCAGTGTCTCACTATTGGATTAAAAAGGCAAGAACATTCCTCCTCCTCCTGCCTCCTGTCAGAGTTGTATTTCATCATTTAGTTACTAACCTCTCCCTTCATATGCTCTGCATACATTCTCTCTGCATGATGCATAACTGGTGAAAACTGAGCCTCTGTCAGATGCTAACATCATTACCGAACCCACCTTCAAAGTTTGAGATGTAAATGCTCAGTAAATAGCAAAGCTGTCCTTGTCAGATTGATTTCGCTTGAATCGGATTTGTATTTCCTATGTTCCATTAGCTGCTTTGGCTTCAGGCAAGGAATGACTGAGTTTCAAGGTCAGAGCTTTGAGTGAGATCACGCTTGTGTGGCCAAGAACCCCCTGAACCCATTTAGTCCTGGAAGAGCAACAGAGAGGAACTGGGTACAATAGGAAGGGCAGAATGTGGTAGAACATGAGTTTTCCAAGCTGTGTTTTCTGGGTTCATACACTGATGTGCTTCCTGATAATGTGCTGATTGTGGAGGGGAGGAGATGGCCTCTCATCCGTAATCATTGTGGTGGTTCCATTGACGCGATGCCAAGATTTTTCTCCATGCCTGCCCTATTTACGCCCCTTTGCCTCAAGCTTTGTTAGTCAGCCCTGTTCTCAGGAACCTTCTCTAGGTGTCCCTAATGGTATGTTGGCAGTGTTGTCCATGGTGTCTGTGCCATATGTGTGTGCCTGTGTTACTGCATACATATGTATGAATGACAAATGGGAGTAAGGGCCTCCTATGTTGCTGTTGTTATTGTTGTTGTTGATGTCGACGCCTCACTCATCCCCGTGAATGGACTGCTTGGTCTCAATAGAAGAGGGGCGTTTGTGTGGGTTGGGTCCATCATTCATTTACTTCATTCATGTCCCCAGGGAAGCGGAGGGGGAGTGGCATACAATATTGGCACGGCATTAACGCTCAAAGCATCTCTGTCTGTCCTTTACCTCCCTCTGCTCACTCTCTCTCTGCCTCTCATCATTCTCGTCTCTCACTTTTTCTCCTCTTGGCACAAATGGCAAAACAGTCATCACTCAAAGCTTGGCTATGATCCTGGGCTTTCATGTTCCGTAGGATTTCATGTTAGATGGATCGATGCTTCTCTGGATCTTGTGCTTCACCACGCTACAATGATGGAAGACCACAGACAGCCTTTCAGGAACCTTATAAGAGGCAGCACCTCCTGGCACAAACACAGAGGCATGAACTATTTTCCATAGCTGACAGATTTAGTTTTAATGTGGTTGATTCAGCTGAGAATCAGACGGAGGAAACAAAAAGGAAGATCTCCACTCCAAATGACGCTTCGCTCAAGTGTTATCGCGTTTAGAAAGTATGAGATCCTTAGAATTCATTAGCCTGTGGCTCTGATTATGCGAATGCCATTAACAAACAGGATTGGTGCACAGTGTGAAATTTACCATTTCACTACCGTGGCGAGATTACACCATCCTATTAAGCCATCTATTCATGATTATTCACAAATCATTGCAAGACATTATGAACAAATTAGACCCTAAAAATAACAGTATCCTGATTAGTTTTTCAACATTTTCTTAGCTCTTATACCACACTGCATGATTTGGTGTTTAACTTATGTTTGTTTTTGTTGTGAAAACTAAACGGTAAATGGTCTGGTACTTATATAGCACTTTTCTACTCAATTTGAGCACTCAAAGCGCTTTTTTACTACAAGCCTCATGCACACAAGTCCTTTTTTCCCTGCCTAAGCACTTTTAACCTGACATTCACACAGATGCATCAGGGGCAACTTGGGGTTCAGTATCTTGCCCAAGGATACTTCAACATGCAGGTTGGAGGAGTCAGGGATTGAACCACCAACCTTCCACTTAGTAGGCAGCATGCGCCACAGGCACCTTCAAGCTATGGCTGTATGTGTATTTAAGTTAATAGCAAAAGGAGTGTATTAAGTGCAGCCTGTGAGTGCATATGCCCTGATCAGCAGATCACTGGTTTGAAACGTTGCCAGGGATCATTTGATACATGTCTTGCTCTTTTTCTCATTCCCTGTCCTTATGAAATAAAGGGAAAAATGCTCCCCAAAATTGCAATGCTCCAATTACACCTAGTATTTTTGCAAAGACACTGGGTTGTCCAGTTGGACGTTAGGACTCGTGGGTATTTTGGACAGCAAAGACCAATTTATATAAATTTCTATACAGTAGACAAGATATAAATAATACAAAATGGAGTTGCTGAGAAGTGTAATTTTTCCCTTAGGATGGCGCTATATTATAGCTTCTGCATAATTTAGTGCCTCAAGGATTTTAAGTGTTTAGATTGGCTAATATAAGCTAAGTGAGTTATTTTTTTAATTCTAAAAGTGCTAATGTTTTATAAAGGTTATCTCAATGCTAAACGTAATTCATTTGAAAAAAAAAAAGACACTAAGAATATTTCTTTGGTTATCAAAACACATAAATTGCTAAGATAAGGAAGTAGCTGTGGAGATTATGTCTGGCCTTTCCTACCAAATAGGAGATAAACTATGCGTTATGCACTTACTATATCGCAGTAGTTTCCTGAGAGCCTGTTTTCAGATTCTGTTTAAATAGCTTTGTTGCAAAATATTTTTTTCTCGCATGACAATCAAAAGACCATTCCTCAGCTCTCCCGACTCTGCCATGTGTGAGTGTTGCAAATGATTCACTAGTTCTTCAGATGATCATAACCAGACTGCTGGAAAAGCTACAACAGAAAATATGGCAAGCTGCAAACAAACAAATCCCAGGCAGAAAAAAAAGAAACTTGTCTGCTGTTCAGATCTGATGAATGAAAAACCGATAACAAAGACAGGAGAAGGGAGTGTGAGAGGGGCCACTCGTAAAAGAAAAAAGTCTCTCCATTCTTGGTGTGGAACAGTCTGTGTTTGGGTTCCTTATCAGTGCAGAGCGGATGGCTAAGCACTGATTTATGACAAGGTATGACAGTGTAAGATAAGAGCTTTTTTAGCCTCCATGTGTCTGTGCAATCATTGGCCTCCTTCAGCACCCCATGCGAGAAGGGATGGAGGGTGACTGTGACCAGCATTTCCCACTGTCACGCAAGTTCCCTTCTTCCAACTGATAAGACTCCTACCTTCCTCTCACTTTGCGCTGCTCTTCATGTATTGCTATCTCTCTTTGTCATTCTCCTATCAAAACACGCGCTTCCAGCTAATACTTTGCTTTGTTAAACACGATGGATGTAAAAGTGCAGACATACGTACGTTGCGACGTGTGAGCCTAAACCCAAATAGCTGCGAACCGCTGAATTCTAAAGCACAAAGCGATACACCGGTGGGGGCTTAAATGTGCCATGACTGCTTAACTGCTGAAAAGGTCATTTCAACATTTCTTATCTATCTCCACTGCATACTAAATCTCACAGAGCAGAACTGCCAACAATAACATACCAGAAAATTCTTCACCATTTTCTGATTCGTTGCATCCAGAGTTTTGTTCCACTTGGTGTATGTAATTGATAAAGCTTGCAGTTTGAACACGGGCCAATCTCACTTGCCCATTTCATGCCTGGAGTGCAGTAATAGCTGTACAGCATTGACATGAAGGTCTTATATGACAGGCCTTGATGTGGGCTGTGTAGGGCAGACATGTTATCTTGTATCTGTTTTTTTTATGATTTTATCCATCTGTTCTCCATTCCTCGCTCTGAACTCTGCCAATTTTGATACTTCTGCCTCCTTTATCTGTAAAATCTCACCATACGGTGTCACAGATTCACTTGGGAAACTTCTAATGAATTTGACCCTAACCATAGCTATTCACACATTGTCTCAGCTCTGTTCTTAAACAGACATCTCCTGAAAGCTGACCCTTGCGGTCATGGGTGAAAACAAGGCCGCAGGGTCACAAGGTAGGATGTCCCAGCTGTCTGTCAAACGTGAAAGCTGCCAAATTAACAAGCACTGGTGTTTTCAACTTTAAGTGTGTGTGTGTGTGCGTCAGTCAGCGAGAGAAGCAAAAACGATCAGGAGTTACACAGACAGACAGTAATCTATAGGTCTGTCAGCCTGTCACTCAGCCTGACCTTGGGTAGCTTTACTTTAATTGCAGGGTGGTATGAGAGAGTGGGGCCCACCTTCAGCAGACAATTCACTTTATCCATTAAAGATATAATGGCTGCCAACATGTTTCATCTTGAAAGACATTTTCTGCTTTTAAAGCACACGTTTAACCTGCTGGAATGTAAATGATCACTTTTAGCCTGTAATTATTTTCTCTGAAGCCCCCTTCATTTTTAAATAATCCAGGCCTTTCACGGTGGATCTTAATATTCCTCTAGTCCCAGGTGCTAGTTGGTGCTGCTTGTCAGACGATAGTAACACTAAAGCTTATGGCACTGAAATTCACTGTTGCTCTTTGAGCTTATACTTTCACCTGCGCTGTCTTCTGGGACTGTCAGATGTATTTTGAACTTTAAACTTCAGATCAGCTCAGCCATCACCTTGTCAAATTATTATTTTGGCAGAGACCCTTTGTAAAAAAGGGATACAAAACAAGAGTGCGTTAATAGATCTCCAAGCTATCTTCCCAAACCCGGTCGTTTCCAAAACACGCTCCTTTAGCATTAATGCTCTCTACGTTTCTTTCAGTCACCCCACCCCCTTTCTTCCCCTTCTGCCCTCTTCCCAACTCCCACATTCTTACTATAGCCATGTCCATCATACAGGCTCTAAGAAAATATGAATACCCCTGACTGATGGTCATCATCTCCCACTTTGTTTTCTCCACTCATCTCCTCCTATTTATGCCAGATAGACTGACAGACAGCAAATAGACAGTTAACATGGATTCTCTTTCACTCACAGCACCCAGTCAACTAATTCTCACTAGTTGGCCTCCCCTATTTTCTTTCCTTCCTGCAGCTCTCACCAAACTTTCCTGCTGATTTCATTCAATGTCAGAATCAAACCCCCATGTTCATGCATGTGTTTGTGTTGATGTGAGGCGACATTGAATCTCTCTAATGCTTGCAAATGTACTAAAATCCAAAAGGGGTTACTGTTTAAAGGATGACGAACAAAAGATGATTGAAAAGAGGCAGTGGGATGCTAGACTCAGTGATAACTGCTGTTGTCTGCAGACAGAATATAAGTTTGTCTGAAGTGTCAGTCCTTGCATAAAAGCCATAAAACATAAAAGAACCACAAAAGTGAAGGCTGCTGGACTCGATACACACACAAAACAGATTCAGACACACAGAGATACAGCTGCTGCCTCATTTTGGTCTTTTTCTCAGGAGGATTTAGTTATAGAAGATATTTGGTGTAAGCAGCTTAAATAAAAAAAAAATGAAGTGCTTTAAAATAACATCTTGCATTAGTGGGACTCAACTGCTCTCACCCTGGCCATAAGAACAAAACATAATATTGTTTCTGGGCTGCTCCTAAGTAATAAAAGCTCAGGTATTACCTATAAAAACTTTCCAGGGAATATCTGTGTATGCCTGAGAATATGTTCACCTTTCAAGAGAATTTTTGCAGGTACATTTGTTTTCTTAGCCTGTGTTATTGTTGCAGTACTTAAAGTACTTGGAGGCAGAGTATTTTGTTTTCTTTTCTTCTGAATGTGATTATCTTTACAGTCATCTTCTGAGATCAATGCTATTGATCTGCTGGTTGACCAGTGCACAGTCGGGCCTCTAATGGATGGATTACTGGAGGAATGTTATATTTGATTTGTCTGGAAAAGATCATCTCTTGAGGGAGTGTTTTGAAAAATCTTGACCTCCATGGACGTGTCAGTCAATAACTGCTTGTAGTGGCAGCTGCCAGACAAATATTTATATGCGAATATCTCTCTAATGTTTGTCACTGTAAACAAATGAGTTCAGCCAGGAGGCTATCAATGTGAGGCTAAAATACTTATGTTTACAAGGTGTCATATATACCTTTATTGCTACCTTAGTTTAGCACTTTAACAAAAAAAAAACTGCCAGTTAGCACAAAACACAGAGTACAGCTTAGGCTTATAGCAATGCCATTACTGCAGGTCTTTACATATATTAAATAAATGCAAAGGTTTTTTTTTTTTTTAAATGATCCTAACAGAAACATAAATGTCAACTGAATTTCATAACAATTCAGCTAATAGTTGTTTCACCAACTATTAGAGAAAAATTCAGGGAAATCCCCTGAATTTTTTTTCAGGGAAATGTCACCAGGGCTTATCTTCTAGGCTCTTTGTCCAGATTTCTAGCAAATTCAGTGACTAGTTCATCCATAGTTGAGATATTTCACGCTGAAGTTGACTGGGCAATAGAATGCTTTTAACACTGCTGCCATGGCATAACTGGCGTCAGTAGTCCATCAAGATCAAGAATGTGACAGTACAACAAACGGTGTAGGAAATATTTGGAATGACATTTCTTTTAATTAGGCCATTTAAGTTGGCTTCAAAAGGATATTGGTGTCCTATGGGCTTCCATGTCTGCTTTTCTCATTGCGCCAAAATGTAACTCCATAGCATCTGAGAACAAAGCCTGTCAGACAAATGAGGAGGTCCTCACTACAACAGCCCATCGGACGACCACGCCACACTGCTCAACAACCAGCCGCATGATTGTAGAGAATTATCTGGTTGTCTTTTGCCTGTCATGCAGCATTAGTGCACAAGGCTTAACTGGGGATCTGTGGTGACACGTACCTGGTCGGGGGTAACCCTGCTATTGTGTAGCGGTGACGTGGGGTCAAGTGGATGTATGCAGCAGCAGGGTATGCAGCATAATGTAGACGGAGCTGACGCAGATGGGCTTGCAGCACTTCCTCATTAGTGGGTTGTAGAATGATAACTTCAGAGATTTTGGTGACCTTGGAGGTTGTCTTGTCTAAGCATTGGGGTGTTATGGCAGTGTTACAATTATATTACAAACCTTTACTTATTTTACACACTAAAATATCACAGCTGGTAAGCAGTAATGAAATGCCCTTTTACAGTGTACTTGTTATTTATTTATTTATTTATTTTTAGAAATTTGCTCAAAGCTTGTTCAAAAACCGTGATCTCATTAGACATCCCACTTGAGAACCCTCTTTACTCATGAACGAGTTAAATACTTTTAATGGGTGAAGAACCAGACTGACAGCGGGAGCAAAATAATTCTTCACTGCATGCATTTCCCGCATTTCCCACCTCTTCCACCTGTGGCACGCTTGGTGCCAAAGAAAGGACAGAAGGAGTCAACAGAAAAAAAAAAGGCATCTGTTATCTCAACCGACTGGTATGCAGACAGAGGCTAGTGGATACTAGCAGGATCAGACAAGCCAAGGAAAAGGAGAGGTGTCAGGGGAAGCTTGTTGATGAATGAAAATAGCATTAAGCGGGCATGATTTAAGATTGATGGGGGTGCCCTAGCTGTTATAAGAGTTGCATGCATATATGTTTAAGAAATCTTTAAAGAATTCCCACATTGATCTGGGCGACGTGCAAGACTGGTGGAAATGTTCAGTGCGAGGAAACTGTTGTAGGATGGGAAAGTGATAAATGAGCTTGAGATATTTGTTTACTCATCACTCCTCTCTGGGAAATAATTTAGCTTCATTAATTAGTAAGATAACGCCTTTTGGTCCCAGCTGACGTGAAGCACGAGATGTTGTTTAGCCTTATCTGGACTTGAATTAAGAGTTTTTGAGTGTGACAGTTCTGTGATAATGTTTGATTGATGCACAAAAACGTTTTTTTATATTGGGAATGATGGTGGTGATGGTTAAAAAAAGAGTAGAGAACTGCAAATAAGCAATGGTTTCCTGTGGCCTCCCAATCACTCTGACCTCCTTCCTCTGTGGATTGTGTGGCTTTTAAACAATGTCACACTATTTTCTCCTTTCCCCCTGAGAGACAAGAGTCCCAATTTCTCCAACTGCTAGACATTTTTGTCACTTCTGTGTAAACTTAAGATGAATCACTGAAAAAACTGATGCTTCCTCCTTCCCACAGAGGACAATCTGTCCACAGTGTCCACCATAAGCAACTAATACTCCTCCTAATATGCTATAGTGAACCAGTATCACTACATTCTGATTCTCCTCAAAACTTTGACCCCAACAAGCCGGATCTACTTACTAGTAAACCCCCACTTTATACCTCTGTTTTATTATTATTTGGTAAAACATTTACCATTAAGCCAATGGAGAGCATCTTATTGGTTCCATAGGATTCCATTGTTAAATTTAGCCCTTAAATGTAGCAAAAATGTTAAATGTGCAGTTCTTCATTCAGATTTACACATATTTTGTGTGTGGGGTGGAGACAGAGGAGTGTACGTGCCTGTATGTGCACCTAGGTAAGTATGCACACACGTGGACAGTGACAAAAGGAGCTTTTGCTGTTTAGAAGTTTCTCCGCTGCAATTATTTTATTTGCAAAGTACTTTGTGACAAATAATTTATTGGTATGATCAACTGCTTCTCAAGCAAGTATCTCATCCTGGGGACAGACGGCACCTCTTGGAGTGCCTTGCACTTGGACATTGGCAGTGAATCCTTTGGGTCCTTTGGTTTTGTAGAGTGGAGCCTCCACTGATCATTCTTGTTCAGGCTCATCTCGTCATCAATCAGGTGCATCCTGTAGTCAATCGGATAGGGAGCTTGGAGGCCTGTCTGCCATAAAGGAGTGTGTTTATTTTGCAACAATGTTTACGTGGGTGGTACCTATGGAAGTCGCCTTCACATGAACGCCAGTATCCCAAGGGTTCCCATCGGAACACTGCACTGTAGCAAGATGATTAATGTTAATCACTAAGCTATTCACTTAGCTGTCAGTGTGTGTTGTTGTGGCTGTCGCTTTATATTTGTGCTGTTTGAATGTTGTTGATGAAGATCCTACTTGCTCATTACTTTATTGACTTTTAAGTCTCTCTTTCTTTTCTTTTTTCTTTTTTTTTTTTTTAACCTAAGCTGGCAGTTGAGGTCCTGATCAGTGTTTGTGTGTAGTTGGTCACACAATCAAGGTGTTTTGTTCTCACTGCAACTCATGATTAGAATTGAAGGGCCTCTGTGTGCCTTTGTGAGCTTTGTTTTTGGCCCTCAAGCAGCCGTAAAGGAGAGCTCAGCCTCTCTGCCTTGGCTGTACAGAGCAGCTTTCATAGAGTTTGACTCAGAGTTTCTATGGCTCTCTCCTGCCTGCATTGATAAATGCAAGTTCTTAGGTTGGCTGTCAGCTGTTAGGTTCCTCTACCCTCGGGGACTTCTTCTATTCTCCCTCCTCTGCCGCAACATTTGCCGTTATGGGTGAAAAATCACCACAGGGAATAGAGTAGATTCTCAGTGCTTGACTGAGAGTGGAACACCCAGAGAAGGTAGAGACTCAGTAGACCCTGAGTCAACACTTGCTGCTAATGGTCTCTCTAAATTTACCTTCTAATTACCCCCTTCTTATTGCCCCCAGCTAGCAGCACACTGGCAGTGACCTTGAAACACAAGGAAGCAAGAAGACATGCTGAAAATTGCACTTTATTCAGTTCTGGCTAAAATCAGCTCCACTGACAACTTGGCTTGAGAAAGATGCAGATTTTGAATCAGAAAAATCTATAAATAGGAATGAGAAGATTCCTTTGAGAGATCTTTATACATCTGGCTCTGTGTTAGTGCAGCTGACAAAGAGGGAGAGTATTTGTTCTAAGTGTCAGGTCAAAGGTCAGTTAGGGAGAGGAGGATTTTTCACTCATTCACACCCGCTCTGTCTCATTATTCAGCCCTCTCTGTAATCCCTCTAAACTGTGTTGTCACCACCGACCACTGCTGCCATCCTGACCAGCCCGCTGCAAGCGACGGCACAGCTACAACAACAAACACGGCTTCATCACAGCATAAACACCATCCCACCCATACGTATGCATATAAACATTTGTGCAATACAGCAGCCAGCCACAAAAGCAGACAATGGTATGGGATAAAGCAAAAACCAAAGTAAGGAACAACCAGTCATTTTCATGTTCGTCATAATCCAGAGATTAGCATTGTAGCATTGTAGAGGAAGAGAGTCAAGCAGACCTCAAATGCAAACCTTTAAAGTGTAGCAGCTCGAGGTGAATTTCTTGTCTTTTTTGGCTAGAAGCAAGCGTGGTGTGGTTGGAATAATTGTTTTGTGTATTTTTTATCTAGTTTTAACTATCCTCTTTTTTGCTCGCCAGAGGAGAAACAACTATTATAAACAATCATGAAATTTCATCTCAAATAATTTGGGGCTGGAATTCAATTTTATTTTCATTATCAGCTATTCTTTAATTTAATTTTTTATTCTATGAAATGTAGTGAAAATTGTGCCTCTCAATTTTCTAAAGCCCAAAATGAATGCAGGTGTTTTCATCAAAAGAAAATCAAAAGATTTTCTGCTGTAGTTGATTAATATTCATTAATCCTTGTGTTAGGCTTAAGAAAGAAAAAATCAGGCACTATTGTTGTGACTTTTCTGTTCTCAACTAATCAATTAATAAACTTGTTATTGAATAATTCTTGAAAAAATTGTCCTCTCCCCTTTTCAAACTTTTCTTAGAGGGTATAATATCCCACCTCTCACCGGTCCTTGTATCTTTAAGTACCCCACCCAAACATCATCATGACCACCCAGCTCTGTTGAATGTAAGGAGGCCACTGTGAGCTTTCACCACAGACCCCTCATGTCCTTTAACCTTTCACCCTCAAAGCTGCTCAGGGCAGCTGTCTGCGGCAGAGTGTGCAGAGAGAAAAGCCAGTATTCAGGCCTGAGACCCACGCCAAGCTTTTGTATTGGTTCTTTGGATATGTTTAAATGAAAACTCATACACCATGTTTTAAAAAAAAATCCTAAAGTTATTTTTGTTTCTAGACATTTTATAAATCAAGAATAATAATTGATTAATGTTTGTTGTTTTGTGTGAGGGTTAAAAAGCCAAAAGGCAAATTAAACATCTTCAGTCTCTGCATGTAGTTGCTCTAGTTTCGGATCACGTCATATAGGTATCACGCAATGTGACTTTAATAAAGGTCAGGTTTGTGGACTAGATACAGAGAAACTAAATGACCTTTGCTGTCAGCTAAACCGGGGATCTTCTTCTTCTCCCATGTGCTTTAATTAACCTTTGCTGTCATCTGTAACAGCAGAAATAGATTTGTTATAATCTCTCATTTCCACTCAGGAAGTGAACTTAAATCAATCTTTCCCTGCCTTCGATTTGTGGAGTGGGAGACAGGTGTCTTTGATTTGATGTGAGGATCAGAAAGCTCTACCGCTTTTTCTGTGAGCGCACACACAAATATTGTGTATCAGTAGCACACAAGCATGAAGAGCATCTGAGTGACAGCATCCGGAAGCTCTAAGATAAGATGTAATCTGGTGCCAATTATTTCTCCTTGACAGGCGCAGGTAAGCGGCAATCAGCTCCAGTGACATGTGTTGTGAGTCAATAGACCTTACCCCAGTGGGTGGTGAGAGGCTGATTATGAGGTTCTGAACTGAGGCAAACACGAAAGACAAACACTGAGCCGGGTTGAGCTGATAAGCATTCCCACCACTGTTCAGCCGCTCTGTTATCCCCAATGACCTCTCCATCCTGTGCTAACACACAAAGATGCACCGGCCCCAGACATTCACTAATCAAATGGGAGATGCACTGAATAAAAGAAAGTCCTAGATTGCATGCATTTTCAAGCAGAGCGAAAAGTCCTCAAACCTAAATGACAAGTGTGTCAGTGTTTTCCAAAGTGGCTCAGCTAATCAACAGCTAATTAATTTTTTTTTCTTTTAAAGGTAAACTTGTTCACATTTTTGAAGCATGTTAACCTCCCTGCAAGGAACTGGATGGAAATATTGACACTTCTGGCATCGTGTCTGTATGTCAAGCTGGCAGCAGATGAGTTTAGCTTACTCAAACAGCCTGAATCCCAGAATGTTTGTCAGCACATCTATAAGCTCACAAATAAACATGCTGTACTTCTTTGTTTGATTTGTACTCAAACAGAAACAGAAATTTTTGGGGAGCAGTGGCAGCGCGCAATATATTCCTCCTTTTAAAACCACATTTTATTTGTATAGAGATAAGGTGATGTGAGTCAATTTTCACATTTAAAGGTGCTAGTAGACATTGTGTTTTTATCTCTTCCCTAATATGGTATCTGTTGTACACTTTGTGGGAATTTCTTCAGACGTAGCACAAATATCCATTTGCACTCAGAGATGAATAAATCATAATTTGGGCATGGCTGCACAGTACTTAGTTAACTAATTTTAACTGGTTGGTTGAGACGTGCAACCGCACTACACTAATTATATTTGAACATTTGAGTGTCCCAGACAAGCTGTTCTTCTTGCTTGCAGTCAGCATGCTAAACTAACCTAATGGCTGCTGAGCTCTAGTACCATAATTAACAAATACCAGTGATGCTTGTCATCCTAGTGGGACTCTAAGCAGAAAAAAGTGAATAAATGCATCTTCAACAAGGTTGCACTACCTATACTGCCATCATGGTTACAGCAAAGCAAATTCAGTCATTTATAGGAAATTAATTAAAATACTCGTCAAGGAAGTTTTACAGACAGTCATATATAAAATTACTTTTAGAGACACATCCTTGCACGCTTGGCTGCAGACAAGCTGCAACAAGGTGGAACCACACCTTTACTTTTAGAGAATGTGAACATAAGTAAATTTGGAAATTTTGACCACATGCCGGGAATGCCTGGGCAGGTATGTGGGATATTCTGCTGCCTGCTCCCTCATACTCTCCTTCTGTTTCACTCAAGTGCACATTGATTGTGAGGAAGGGGCTAAGCTGAGAGAGGCAATAAGGAAGTAGTATTGGTTTGTTTGAGGTACATGTGTCCTTATCTCCTTATAGATACAAAACAGGGGTCATTTATGGCATTTTGAGGTAACCCAGGAAAACCACACTATGTGCAAATCACAGCCAAAAGGGCTATATACCTTAGCTGCAGAACAGAGCAGAGGGACCTCATCAATAGGTGAAGAGACTATAGGCTCAGTTTACGACGCGATGCCACTCACATTCCTGGAGAGTAGATTGAGTTTTGTTCAACAAAGTGAAGAGGATTTCACACAGTCACAGAGAAAGAAAAAGCCAATGTTGTTCTGTCTGCCTCAGTGTCTGGTAATGATTACAAAAGGCTTGCTGGGAAACTGGGTGATATACACCATGTCCTGCGGTCTTTAAAGACTGCAGAATCTGGTGCCCTGTCATTGCACTTGCCCTATCATTGCTGAATTTACCAGCTGGTTGTAAATTCAGCCATTTAATATGATACAAGTCAGTTTTTTGTTGTTGTTTATTGGAGCATTTTTCTCTACTTGAGAGGGCAATTTAGGCTGAGCACACAGGAATGCTTTTCGAGACGACGAATTTGTGCTGACAATAGAGCATATGTGTGGTTTGAGGTGGACTGTTATCATACTTCACTACTTATCTCACCACGCCTCAGGCATTATTTAAGGGTAAATGTGTTTTAGCGTGTCTCATCTTGCAAGGATGCAGTGTTTCTTCTTTGTGCAAGCTTGCCACGTCATATATACTTTATAAATCTGATAAGCATTGTATTTTAGCTGAAGGAGCTGTAGTCCTTATGCCGGCAAGCATATGCAGCACACAGAATGAGCCCCATGTGCTGTAGATGTTAGGAACACATTTTCCATTGTGTCACATAGCAGTCAGGCTTGGAAAACAAAGTATCAGCAGCGTTTTAAGATTGTTATTGGATGAAGAAAAGTGTTTCATGCAATTTGTTATAAAATAAATCAAAGAACATTTTTAGCACCATCCGTTATATGATGCATGCTGGAAAACAATCTTAAATGTAAAAAAAAAAACAAAAAAACAAAACTCTGTGCTGTGTAACTGTATTATACTTCTGATGTTTGTTTGTTAGCATTTGTCATTTTTCATGATACGTGGATTAATTAGGTCGCGCCTGCCAGGATGAAATTTGATTTGCTTCGGAGGTGAAAGATATTGATCCAGTGATCCTGAATGGACGATTCACAGGAGAGAAATATGGCAGGCTGTCAGGCACTTGAAGCTGGGTGCTATTAACAGATGATATGTTTAGACGAATGTTTATTTGTAATGTAGTAGGTTATCTGTCTGTCTGCCCGTCTAGTCTCGTTTGCAGTGACCTACTGTAACTGTCTGATTTGTGACAGCCGGTCCCCCTCTGTTTCTGTTGCCCCTGAGTGTGGATCTGAGTGCCGAGGTGATAAATGTGGGGTCTCGGCTGAAATTCCAGTATCGTTTGACTGCTAGGCTTGCCACAGCAGATAACAGGCTGTGTTTAGTTGAAAAGCAGACGGGGATGGAAGATGAGATGCTCACAGAAAAAAAGTGGTGCTCCACTGTCTTTGGATACTATCTGCGTGTTTGTGAGTGCTGCTTTTGCCCCAGTACAAATGCGATAATCCTGGATTACACATGGCGATGTTTCCTGGAATCCCTCAAACACGCTGAAAAGCCAAACCTCAGAGAAATTTTTTTTTTAAGTTTTAAATTAATGCTTTTTCTGAATTATATTTTAACAGAATAGAATTAGAAATGAAACCCTGATATGCAGTTTCACCAAACTGTGGTGAAATTGCATATCAGGGTTACTATTAAACTGTTAAAAGTGTTTGGAGGCATCTTGTGAGAATTACATGGGTGACAGCCATGTCTATTTCTGTTTACTACCTGCACACTATGATTCTGCACCGTGACTGCAGCATTTCACAGCTCCTAAAGGAGCTCAGCAAAAAAGCTCAGCAGCAAAGAAGCTCTCTAGAAGAGGATTCATGTCAGTATTTCAACATGTCCCATGCAGGTGGAGAACTTCTTGCTGTCTTTTATTCCCACTACGTAAGACTCTCCTTTTCAGTCTGTTTAGGAAAAGTTGTTATAGCTGCCATAAGGAGTCTTTTTTTATCTGTGACTCTTAGGCTTGGCTACGCAGAGCAGTAAGAGCATTTGTATGGTTCCATTAAAGTGGAACCTGAACAGGCCTTCCATCGGGTCCTCGGGTTTTCTCTACAAACAGAACGGCACAAATGCAATCTCAGCTTTCTCGACCAAATTCTGAAAGACAAGAGAAACAGATAGACCTGTCAGAGCTGCTCCAAAGATAATAAAAGGATTCGTGGGGAATTCTGCTTTTTTTGTCCAACAGGACTGAAACTCACACTTTCACACCAGCGAGCCTCGCTGTGCCGTGTGTGAGCCATCAGTTTCATTTCAAAATGGATTTAACAGCGATATGGAGGAAAGTGTGTTGCAGTGTTTTGCTTCCCGGAGAGCACATCAGCCCATTCATGGATAATTCACAAGAGAAGATTGTTACAAAGGCTATCATCCCTTTCACAGCTTGTTAGAGCTGAAAAAAAGATAAATGTAACTGAGGTTCACACTGCATGGCCTTGAATATTATCAACCATATGGCCTGTTGTAATAGACACCATGGTATTTGACTTCTTACTGTTCCCATAACTTGTGACTGATCTTTTACATCTCTGCCGCCATTCATTTAGGACTCCTGTGAGTTATTTTTTGTCTTCTTGTTTTTGTAATGCCTGCCATACCCATAATTAGTCTGACCATAACCCCATTATGGTAGGATGTAATTGGGGGGAAGGGGTAAAAAAGAACACAATCTGTAAATTAATCTAGGAGAGTTTAATGGTAGGTTTGGCATCATTAGTATGTTACCATGCCTTTAACAATAGTATACTTTGTGTGTTTGTATGCGTATATGTGTCAGAAAAGGGCAGCCTACACACAATTCCTGAGACCATGTCTGTGGTTTGGGTTTTCCAGTTTTATTGTATGTTTTTCTACTACGGTAATGATAGGTTCAGTATGAACAAAAACATTTATTTTTGCACTTTTTTTGCCCCTTTATAGAGCTGAAGTCTACCGGCACTGCTCACCACTTCTCCTTTTTGCTGAATTCAACTGACTATCGGATCCTTCGCATGGACGAGGACCATGACCGCATGTATGTGGGCAGCAAAGATTATATACTGTCTCTGGATCTACATGACATCAACAAGGAGCCTCTCATAGTAAGAAAATTTATACGCAAACATTGAACTGGCCGAGCTCAGCATGCGTTTCCAGCTAACCGGCTTGTGTATTTTTCACTGTCAGATCCACTGGCCTGTTGCCCCCCAGAGGAAGACCGAATGTGTTTTGTCGGGGAAAGACATCAATGTAAGTATTTAAAACAAATAACAATTCTGACCAATCAAAAAATCCCAAACATTTCTGGTTCCATATGCAAGAATTTAGTGTCAAGTTTACGTCCCATTTCAGTGGGTAGCATTTTAAGGAAATAGTATTGTGTGTTTTTGGTCATTTTTGACAAATAAATGATTAAGTTGACCTTGAAGACCTTGGTGGATGTAAGCCAAGTTTTAATGGATTGTTAATCTGGCTCCACTCTGCAAGTTTTTTCAGAATTCATTCAAAACATTTTGCGCTATCGTGTTTACAAACAGAATGGCAGAATGACACATGCACGCAGACACTACCAAAATCATAAAAAGGGGTAACGAAGAATTGAATCATCATCAGACAATAGCCAGTATTTTTGAGAGCCCAGGTCTGCACAAATATGATTGGTCAGTAGCACTCATTCTTTAGCTGGATTACAAACTGAAACCAAAAAGCTTCCAAATCTAGAAAAAAATTCAGATTCTGGATTCCCCTTATAAAGATTGAAATGGGGTGTCACATCGATATAACTATCATAATGTAGCTTTTTTTTTTTAAATGCATAGTTGTGCCCTGCTGCAGGTAAACGCTTTGTTTCCAGGGTTACCCCTGTTTAAATTTAATAGTTTCATTTTTTTCTTTTCTTGATTTTTGGTCCCAATTTGAATGTTGGATTCGGGTTAATAGAGAACAAGCTCCTCCAAATGTGTGACTAGTTATGAAGCTCTTATTTGGTGCCTCTGAATCCCTGATAGCTAATTGCACACAGATGCCACCAATTTAGCTGTAGCAGGAACTTAAAACTTGCAAAAAATAGCTGTCTTCAGTTAGAGCTGATCTAGAAGTGCCAAATTATTCTTCTTATTATTTTTTTTTTCACCCAGTAATCATTTTACCCTTTGTTGTTCAGACAAACAGCCAAAATGAATCAGCCACTGGAAGCTGCAGACCCGTCTGAATTCTTTAAAGGGTTCAAAGACATTCAGAGAGCTCCTTGCGCCTCCTGTGCAGCCCCCACAAAGAAGAGATGGAAACTCATCATTGAAATTCATTTAAAAGCCAGATCCTTCTCTTTTGATTTTGTTCACACATTGTTCCCCCTCCCACCCTGAAAGACACACATACACACTTGTTTTATCCACGCTAGGGGTGAGAGCCGGCAGAGGCAGTCTGCACCAACAGTTTGATGAGGCTGTGGATAATAACCCTTCCCTTCCTGCTGGTATAGAGCTCAGCCTGCTGTTTATCCTACTAGAATGTTCATTTATGCACGTTTGGTGACCCGCGCCTCCCGGCGCCTCTGGCTACATTGGCATGCATATGTTCATATGTGCCTGTCTGTGTATGTGTGTGAGGGGATGGGTTTGAAATTTCATCAATAGAATAAGAGACAAGATTGGCTACTGCAAGACATCGCAGCAGTCTTGGCCACTCTTTAGTGAATGACAAATGATGACAATTCAGCAGCAATTCAGAGGGGATGTTGGTTCAGGCACGAGGTCAAAGGCAATCAGCCCCACTGTGCTCTCTGTGGGGGAGCACAACTGTGCCCTGAGTGATACACACAGGCCCACATGCGTAAACACACATGCACAAAAACACATCCTCTGAAACCTCTGACTTGTGCATCTGTCATGCTGTTAAGATCTGCCAAAATGGCTCATCCCCCATCCTGCATACAATCTTTTTTATATACTTGGTTCATCCTTTCTTTTTCACCAGCTGTCACTAGCAGAAAACATGACAGACAAATCTGAACAGAGCTTATCGGCTTGAACATTTCTGTAGTTGGAATTTTGATTTGGGTGGATTGTGACCAGGAAGGCAGACAGCTGGTCAGACAAACAGATTGGAAAGACTTGGAAAGCACAGAGCTGTGCTCACTGAGAGCACCTCTTTGTCTTTAGTCCAGAAAGAAAAACATTGGCATTGCTTAAATTTTACCACTAACAAATTAAAATTCTTAATTAAGCCCATCGATGTTGAGATTTTCACATTTTTGTCTTTATGGTTTGCCTAAAAAAAAACCACACACAATGGATTTCAAATCCTTTTTATTATTTCATTATTTTCATTCAGCAGTCTTATTTGCTCTAACCAAAATCTTTTCCATTTGTCAAGTTTGACAGAACACTGAATTGGGTTTAACCTCAATCCCTGAAGCGACCACACTTAACATCTCAGAGGCGCTGCTTTTCTTGGTTTCAGCCACACACTTAAATGGTGTTTGGAAACATTTTCACTCTGAGAGTGTGGTCCGATTTGAAGCCAAAGCCAGGCTGACACACAGAGCGGGGGAACAGCGCTGCCAAACACAAGCCAGCCAGCAGAGGAAGTGATAGATGCGATGGTTTCAAGGCAGACAGAGGAGTTATTAACCATCAGCAGGGCATTATATATTATGCAACCCCCTTTATCTATTTCATTTTCATGATCTCGTTTTACTGAAGCCTCTAATGCTATCTCGTTTTGTTTTGCCATCGCTCAGGGCGAATGCGGTAACTTCATCCGTCTGATTGAGCCCTGGAACCGGACCCACCTGTATGTGTGCGGGACAGGCGCCTACAACCCCATCTGCACCTATGTCGACCGAGGACGCAGGTCACAGGTAACCAAAGACACAACCAGGCAACCGTGGAGACATTTTGACCTTTACTCTCTACTTTTTAAAGAACCATATCAGTCAATCGGTTTCAGGTCAGAGACTCTCCTTCTGCTCCCGCTCTTTAGTTTCATGGGCTCTGCTTCTCTTCCATCATTTTCTGCATATTAGTTTTCATTGATTTGTCCTGTTTCACGGTCTGGAGGACTCAAAGAAAAAAGCTCATGGTTAGTCATCTCCAGGTCATCATTAATATTGCAAAATTGAAGTTTGTAAGGCAGCTAAGTGCCACTGCTTGAAGCTCCAAGTTTCTCTTACCATTGGGAATATCATGATGCCCCTATATCTATAGAAAATACTTCTACTTGTGGTCCTCCATCCCCACCTTTACCTGTTTATACATAGTGGCCCCGTGGCTTGTCTTGCTGTCGCGCTGAAAACCTCTGAAAGGCCATCATTACTGATGGAGCCTCTCATCCATCATCAGCCTTGTAGCTCACCTCTCCCTCTGTGCCTTCCTCCATCCCTCCCTCGCCCGATGGCCACGCAGAGCTGCGGCAGCTGCCGAGCCAGTTATAGTCGACACACTTGCATTCACCACTCTGCCTGTTTAGTCTCCCTGTTCAAATGGAGGGTTCAGATTTCAATGTAAAGGTCAGTCTGTCTCTTGTCATTCAGCTTCTCCCCTAAGGCCCAAACACTATGTTACTTCACACTGTAAAGATTTTCCTCAGTAACAGTAGATGTAAACATAAACCAGTTGTTCTGAAATTCTTCCCCATCTTACACAAAGGGCTTCACACGTTTTTTTAATCCCTAGTTCGCTCTCAAACGTTGCCCCATAACTGCAAACTTTTTCCTTTAACTGCATCAGCTTTTGTGCCTTTTTAATGTTGTTTCACAGCTTTCTCCGCAGCCTGATGAGCTCCACATCAAAAACTCAAACATGATGGGAAAAACTTGAATATACAGTTTTATTGCTAATGACAATTATACTATGGACATACGTTCATGTATTTTCTTATATGCTGATGCAATTAGTTGTTCGCTGATTAATGTGTTCTATGTGACCTGTTTTCTTTTTAAGTGCATTTTCTCGTTTTCCATTTCTGTTTCCTTCCCTGGCACTGCATGCTTTGCGCATGGAGTTTAGGGCTGTGTTTGCATGTCTAATCGTACGTGGTTATCAAGTGATGAATGCCACTCATCAGGCTCTCTTCAGTCAACTTTGACCTCCACTGTGACCCACTCACATTTGTCTTTACATCTTTTAGAACTACTTTTCTTTGACTCGTCTTGTTTCTTCCAGCCCTTCTTTTTGCTCTGGCATCTTTCCTCTTCTTTTTGTCTCATGGTCGGCATCAGTTGAATTTCACTTTAATCTGGGATATTCTGTATTGGTAATGAGATGGCCCATTGTGCCATGTCTCTGTTTTTAGGGGTTCCACTACCAACATGCGTCCCAATCTGGAGGGAGAACAAGTCGAGCAGCAGACTACAGCACTACATCAGAGCCTTTGGAGGCGAAGGTGGGCTAAAAGGAGTTTTGTAGAGTTTTATGCCCACCTGAAGTTTTTTTTTTATTACAGCTGAAATAGGGGGAAACCAAAACCAAAAAGAGATTGTTGCTGATTTTTTTTTCTTACCTATTTTGGGCAGCTTTCTGAACTTTTGAGCCTCCAAACAACTCTACTTTAAAAATGTTCACCATGAATGAAACTGTGGAAGAACAAAAAAATGATGACTAGCACTTGTTCTGTTTTTTTTTAATCATCAGTGTTTTTGGTGCTCAGACCTTCATCTGCAGTATTAAGTAACATATGTACACAAAAAAAATATGCAGCAAATGTTTTTTTTTTAACTGACATTTTCAGGCAAACACACACAAAACCGTTGACCCAAACCACTGTTGTCATCTTCGCTGATTTACACAAATGGTAGTGTTTTCATCGCCACACACATATATGAGTAATACTGTATCTTGTTACTAAAACACAATATCCACACTCAGGTTACAAACGCAGCTTTACATCTTTTTTGCCTTACATATTTCCTACCTGTCAGACATCATCAGTCAGCTTTGAAGTGCCTGAATAACCTCCATATAGACACGTACCCAGTGTTGACACAGATGTTCCAACATGTCTTCTTGCACTGTGGAATAATGAATTCCTGTTTGAGCCACTAACATGAGAAGCATGGTGGATGAGTTTTGAATTGCTCTCAGCATTTTCCTCCACCTCCACTTTTTGTTCCCCTCAGCAGAGCCATTAGAGCTGCCATTCAGTGCCTATGGGGTCACCACTCACACTTGATCATTATTACCAACTTAACCAACTGATCACATTATTTTGATGATACTGTTGCCATTTGAAACCTTGTACGTTTTGTAAAGTAAATGATGTAGCCACACGCAAAAATGTTCCTCAAACACAATAAATCTGTTACCGCATGGTTAATGTTTTTCCTCACCCTTTACCATTACAGGAATACATTTTCCGTCTTGAACCTGGTAAAGTGGATTCTGGGAAAGGAAAATGTCCTTATGACCCCAAGCTGAACAGCGTCTCCGCTTTGATCAGTACGTATCAGCTTTTGTTTTTCCTTCCAGCGACGTGTGCAGGCGCGAAAGACATAAAAGAGCTGCAGTTTGTGTTTGGTTTGCATTCCTGAAAGGGACCGCTGGTAATCACTTTGACACTGCAGCACTTTGTTACTCAATTTCTGTGATGTTGGAAACTGTCAGCTTTAAGGAAACTTTAATCAGTGGCTGCCGCCAATGCCTCATGTTGGTAAATTCCTCTGTTAATAAGTTAAATGTTGTTCAGTCTAAAAATATATATATATTATAAATATAAAATATTAATTTTGCATTCACATAAGATAGAGAAAGTCAATAAATCATCACATATGGAAAGTGATGCCAAAGGATAGTTCGCATTTTAAATTAATTATATAATAAAGTAAATTAATTTACTGATAGCCATCTCATTGATCAGTCAGCTGTTTCAAGTCTAGCAGATCATGTAGTCATTTATTTGGTCAGATGGACGTGTGGACTCCTGCGTCAGTGGGTGGTCTCTTGTTATCAGATGCTTACAGGTGGTTAGACATGGGTGCAAATCAGTGACCTCCTGCCCTCTGTGTGTGCGTGTGTTCAAGCGTGCATACGTATGCATGAGGGACGTAGGTGGAGAGAGTCCGTTTTTGTTGCTGTGCCGTGTCAGCTCAGTTACAGCTGACCCAAGCAGAAGTGCAACACCAAGAAAATCATCTAGATGTTGTCTCACATAGCTGGCAGGGCAGAGGCATACCACACTGACACAACAGGAAGGTGGAATTTCCCTGGTTTAAGATATTCCCCTAGGCACCACATCGGAAGTTTCTGTCCATGCCGAGCATGTCAAACATGACCGGCTTTCCTTGAGCTCTAACATATACACCGTGAATCTGTCTGATGTGAAATTGCCTTTTTAATTGCAGCTGTTCTTTCAAATTACACTGATTAGCCCAATAAGTATGAGTACGGCAATTATGAGAACAACTTTTTTTTTTTATCCGAAACATGACACAGACACCTGTGAACTGAGTTTAATCAGACTGAATGTGTTGTAATTTGGCACTGTCTTATTTTAAAATTCCTGCCTTTGAATGGCCACAGCTGCTGCGTGTGCTATCAGTCAGACCCTGATTAAATCTAGAGGGACGGTGGAACTTTTTAATGAAGTTTTGGCATGGTAGATAACGTGTTTTGTATAACGTGAAAATGTTTTCATCCATCATGATTTCACCTTGGCATTTCCTCTGTGATTGACAGATGGAGAACTGTATGCAGGAGTTTACATTGATTTCATGGGAACAGACTCGGCTATCTTCCGTACGCTGGGGAAGCAGACAGCTATGAGGACAGATCAGTACAACTCCAGATGGTTGAATGGTAATGTCGCAACTCACAGCTTGTTCTGCATCCAGGATTACTTCTTTCACTCATTTCTCTGTGGACCATTTTTTTAATCTACTCCTCAGCATCTTAAGAACATCACTATAATGTTTAAGCTACTTCTCAAAGCTTCAACACCGTGCTGCACATAGTCAAATCCTATTGCGGTGTCTTTTTAGAATGTTCTCTTTCTAGCCAGCTCAGCTTGACCCACTGATTGATTGACTCACAGCACACTATACACTACACTAACTGTTCACTGCATGCCTGCAGAGTCTGACAGCACGGTCAATAGTGTAGTTGCAGGGGGAAATTAGTGAACGTCAATAACAGCTCAGAGTAGCCTTTGCTTTGTGAATGAACTGTGATTGTCACAGTGACATAAATGCTGGTCGGGAGCTTTCATTTGATATGGCCAAATCGGTCACAGCATCCCCCCCCAATCCTGTAGGCTCCCAGATTTTCCTCTGACCCTGTTGCCCTGACAACAGTCCCCTGGCAGTGGTTCACTGAATCGGGACACCTGAGTCCTGCTAATCAGCCATGTGAGATGTCACAGATATTCCCCCTCCCCCATTACATGGTTCCTGGTTATCCCCCCTCCTCTCGGTTTGGTTTGTCCTCATTTGGGACCCTGGTCTGTCACAGTGGGGAGGGGCACTCTGTGTTGCGTGTCCAGTGGTGACCCAGTGAATCAGCCAGTGGGAGCGCACTGTGATGCCATATTCAGCATTGTCACTAGGAAGAAATAAAGAGGCAAGTTTAGAGTGTCAAAGTGCTGTTTAGGCTTTAGGATGCTATTATTTTGTTTGTAACAGTAATAATTTAAAAAAAACAAACATTTTCTTTCAATGGCAAAGATGCTCAATGAAATAAGATTTCTAGGATCTCAAGTATTTTTCTTTAAGTCTGTGTTTTCAGGGAGAGTTAAATGATAATTGACAGTTTCCCTTGTTTGTCAGGTACCCATGTATAAACCAAAGAATCAGACTCTGGAAATGAAGAGCCAGCCATGGCCAGAGACATTAGGTGTTCAGGCTGTCTCTTCTTTTCCCTCGAATGCCATGAGGAAGCTTTTTGGAATTTGGCACAAAGGTTCACATGGACTGAAGGAACAATTGATTTGGATTGGCTGTCAAAGGTCACTGTGACCTCACGCAACATGTTTGGCCACATGTCAAAATCCACATGTGATTTCACAAAATGTTTAACGGGAGGTCACTTTCACTGTGACATCATGACATTTTGCAAAACACTGATGACACTAATCTTTGAATCTTAAATCTTTGAATCTTAAATCTTAATCTTATTAAATTCTGAAAAGTCTTTGCAACATGTAATAAGCAAATGTGGGCAGAGCTGCAGGCTGCCAATTCTAGTTTACAGGCTCCACTTTACACACAGTGTACACTGTGTGTAGACGTCATAATGTATATTCCAAGACTTCTATTGAAAGTTTTTTTCCCTTTCTTTTCTACAGATCCCACATTTGTCCATGCACACCTCATCCCAGACAGTGCTGAAAAGAATGACGATAAACTCTACTTCTTCTTCCGCGAGAAAGCCTCTGAGATGGGCCAGAGTCCCATGACGCAGTCGAGGATAGGGCGGATCTGCCTGGTGAGTTATCACACCAGTCAGCAAACCTCATGTTTATGTGTCTCTATAATGGTTAGTTATGCTCTGTTTCCTGTTTGAGGCCTATAAAGGAAGTCCCCCCAAGTCAGTAACTGTTTTCTGACTAATAATTACTATGTGCAACAGCATGATGCTTAGCAAAGTATTTGTCATTTGCCTTAAAGGCTAAGTTTGGGATCCTTTCTTTATTTCTTTTCCTCAGGGGGAAACGTTTGAGGAGCAGGGTTCACTTTAACCCATGTCTGTACACATACAGAGACATCCATGCAAAGCCTGTGTTTAATTAGCAGTGCAGTGCTGCAGACACACAAACAATTGCACTGTGTTCCGAACTTTCAAACCATCTCTCTGAGGTTCTGTGTTTGCAAGATGATAAGTGTGTAATTCAAAGGAATGAATTAAACAAGACTGTCTAGGGGTTCTGGCAGGCTTAGAGCTAAATGCTACATTCAACATGCTTACAGTCTCACAGTGGTGGGGTCTTTTTTTCTTTAAAACCTTGCTGTGTTTTCCAAATGAAAATCTCCTCCAAAAAGATCAAAGTCAAGTCAAGTTTCTGGAAGATATTAAACATTTTACCAAGTCCCCAAGAAATGTTTTTCCCTTGCAAATGTTAGTAGATAAAAACTGTCACTAAATGTTATACCTCTACCCCACAAATCATTCTGTCTGTAACATGTGCTGATTTCTGGGCCATGAATCATCCCAGTTCTCGTTTCTTTACCTCAGTAGTAAAAGTTGTCTGACCCCCTTGTGAAGCCTGGCCAACTAAAACACAAAGCCACATCTTTATTCACACAGACCAGTTGTTTCAAGCAGCTGTTAGTCAGATATTGCTCAGGCTCATCCCGCTGAGTAATTTTTGGAGCAGCGTGAGAATGACTCCCGTGTGTCTCTGCCTTACAGAACGATGATGGTGGACACTGCTGTCTGGTCAACAAGTGGAGCACGTTTCTAAAGGCTCGTCTCATCTGCTCAGTGCCCGGAGCTGATGGCATTGAGACACACTTCGATGAATTAAGTAAGTTGAATTATTTCCCACCATCTCTCACCCTTTTAGAGCATCTCTCATGCTCCCTTTCATCTCTGGATTTTGTACACCCAATCTCATCACCAGTAGTCACTCTAGGTCTAAAAATCTACAAGTTTGCACATTTAAAGGGGAAATTGATGCTTTTCCCACAAAACACTTTACGCATTTTACAGTTCAGTTAACAGAACCCAGGGAACGTATAGCGCATCTGCTTGGAGTTAATGTAAAGCGCATAATGAATACGTCCCTGACCTCGCCGAAAACCTGGCAGATGGAAAGTGAGAATTCTTAAATGTCTGTGTAACCGCGACTATTCAAAACAAGGGTCTGCAGATGGACTTGTTGTTGACAGATTCCGTATCAACAACTTCATCATTTGTAGAGTTCTCTTCACATTTGCTTTGCATAGTTTCAACATGATGTTAATCCACATATACTCAGCATTTGCTGCAGTGTGTGTGGGCCAGCAGCTTACTGTACTGCACTCCGGGGACACACATCCAGCAGCATTTAGCACATTTCTTCTCACGTGCAGCAATACCAGGAAGAATCCCTGAGAAGCTGCAGCTTTAGATTAAGGTATCACTGACTCATGCATGTTAATCTTGACATGTATATTTCTTTGAACCTCTCGTAAAGTAGGTGCCACCCTAAAAAGTTGCCGTCCTTAATGTCGCAATGTAATCAACCTGCTTTGAAGCGCCATCAGTGTTTCACAGCCTTTTTTTTTTTTTTTTTTTTTTTAATATATATGTTAAAAAAAGAAAGAAAGAAAGAAAAGGAAACATACACACACATACAGAGTAATCAGAGTAATGAGCAGCAGGGATCAGTCCATCACACTGTGGATCATCACAGCCTCACATGACTGACGGGATTACGGAGGGATTTGTAGTATCCTTAACATTATAATGAGCAGCAGTTACATTTTATTTTACTACTTTCGACTAGCTTCTGCTCACTGGGAACTTAATTTCACAGTCAAGAATTTTTTTTTTACTACAAATGTAAACAAACATTTTTTTTAAAAATTGCTTTCACACCTTTTATATAAAGGATAATTAAAAAAAATGCCTTAATTTTAGCTACAGCACCGTATGACCCCATTCAACCTAAAATGTCTTGTGAGTATCCCCAATGAAACATAAATAAATAAACAAATAAATAATATTACCTGATGCCTCTTACCCTACGGCAACTGAGATTGGCTCCAGGCTCCACCCACAACCATGAATTGGATAAGCAGAAGAAGATGGATGGATGGATGGATGGATGGATTATTACCTGAAATGAAATGTAAAATATCAGATACTTGTGTACTTAAAATGTACTTGCAGGAAAACCTGAACAGATGACTCCTTAAAGTGTTTTCTAGTACAATGCTGAATGAGGCAAAACCGCAGTTATTCATAATTGTAAGCCTTAACACAATTATACAGCCTCCCCTGCAGTTATTATAAGGGAAAATTATTTTAGATGCAAAAATCTTTTTTATTTATTTCTGTCCTAAAGTCATGCAGTTTTACACGGGGGGTCTAAAGGAGCTGACTTTCTATTTTAGCTTACTCTTTCAGGAATGCCAGTTTTTGGAACTTGACATCGGCTTCATTTATAAACTTCAGAGGGTTCCTTTTCTGTAATCAAATACAGCTCAGATAATGGCCGTGATGTATACAGTATTCGGGCTCCTATTCAACAACATAAAACACCAACAACGAAACGCCGTTCCTCATCTCTCAGTCTTTCAAAAGCCTTTTCTGTACATCTTTCTGAGCTGATTATATTTGTACTTTGCCTGCAATTTCCCTTCAACGTCTAAGCCATTCCACAGTGCATTTTGACAGCAGTATTAAACATTTCACCCAGCGACTGTGCATCAAGCACAGGTATGAGCTGAATCTATAGCAGGCCTAATCTTGTGCTGCGATGAGGCTTTGCAGGTGTTAGTTATGTGTTAAGAGCACTCAGTGTCTGTGACGGAAAAGCACTCTTTTGTCAGTGTTGCTGTACTTTTAGTGGTCCATCCACAGTGCAGCATGTCAGTTGTAGCCTCAGTGTAGATGAGCACTCATGATGAGGTCATTCTGAGTCCCGAGGTGCAATGTAACATCCCACAGCTCTGTGGTCACTCTTCCCACAACCACAGACAGTCTGGTAAAAATGTATTCTGTCTCCAGTCCTGCTGGTCCTGATGGAGCCCAGCAGCGGCATCGGAGTGGTTGTATGAGGACTCGGGGGAGAGAGTGGAGTAGATTCAGATGGTGAGGCTAACAGAGGAGAAAGCTTTCAGTGTTTTGCCGAGAGGAGGGAGAGGAGGAATATAAAAGTGGAGAGGAAAAAGACACACAGACACAAGAGTGATGAAAATGTCTGCCAGATAAAAATGAGAATGAATTTGTGACCTATAAAGTTTTATTGCCTTTTTCCAAAATGTAATTATGGAGAGAAACATTCGTTTTTTTTAAATCTAGTTATTTTTATGTCACTGAACTCCATAAATCCCAGACGTCTTCACTCTTCATGCTTTTTTTAAAAATTTCCTCTGCAATCATTTCAACTGGACATTTTAACTACATATTTTAGGTGCACATCTCTCAGAGTGGGCATTAAGGAGATAATAATATACAATCTGTCTTTATTTGAACGTCTTTCTTCCGCCCAGTGACTGTTTACTGAGTGCATAATTTACCTTCACTTTTATTTTTACAGCACGGCACCTTATTTATCCCAGCTCTTTGTGTTCGTTCTGTGCTTACAGCAATTAAAGATGTTTCTCAGCTAATGTGATGCTGAGAGCGCCTCAAAGACTCTGTCTGATCTGACACATCAGAAACAAAAGTTTGAATGATGCAACTTGTTCCAGCTCTCCAATGATTTATGTCTTTTCTCTTTCATTGCGCTCGCTCTATAGCCAGGAGGTCTGTCAAACTGGCGTCGGACGGGTTATGAATTTCTGCTTTGTTTGCCAAAAGTTAATTTTTGCTTAAGTGGGGAGCCATTACCTGTCATTTTCATACCTTGGCATGTAAGGAGATATTTTTTTTTGTCTGAAAAGATTTTAAAGTCACGATCAAAAGGGGGTTTGTTTATTAACCAGCTCTGCAGAGTCAGAAATGATGTTTGTATGCAAGCCATGTGGATTTAAGTCTCCTCTTGTTTATCTAATGCATGCTGAGTAAAGTCGAGGGCACAAAGATTAAAGTGTGCATTATTAGATTTCACCTTCAGTTCCATATGCATAACTTTCCTTTTGCTCTTTAACATGATACTTCTTAGTTTCAGACAGGTGATATTTGAGCAGGCGGATCCACGCTCTTATTGCTGCCTGTTTCCAGCTTTTCAGATAACCATAGGGTTATAAAAGAGAGGCTAAGATTTCATGGCTATTCACTGAAATAGGTATTTTCCAAAGACTTTTGACTATAGGGTATTTTTTTCCCCCAAGGCCATTTCAAACAAGTGATTTGAGAACTTTTTCCTTCTTTCCCATTGATGAGAAGCATTCAATGGAACTGGGTTATTACTGGTATTATTCTGCTCTTCCTGTCTACATTGAATTTATTTCAGTTTTCTTTCTTATTGTTTTTTTTTCTTGCACTTTTCTGTAATGAAACCATCGGAGGATATGTGGGGTTCAAAACGGCCTCAGCCCAACACTCACTGGATCCATATGGCTCCTATTAAAGCCATGTTTCACCAAAGATCTCTGTTTCACATATATTCCCTGCTGAGGCTCAGGAACTGTAGTTTCAGCTTTGGAAGAGTTTAGATTCAGGATCTCATTGAGGCTCTCATAACCGCAATTCACGATGAGCTCCTCGTAACTCCCCCTTGAAAGAAGAGAAAGTCTCAGTGTTACAATTACAATTACTTTGGGTTAGTTAGGCTCATTTTAATATTTTTTATTGTTATTATTATTATTCAAACAGGTCAGAATAGAGACGAGTATGAGAGGAGTAATATTGTACATTTGCACTCATTGCATTGCCATTTTGTGCACAATGGCTCCGTCTACTTTTCATACCATTTTTGCCAATAAACCTGCAGAATGTCTGCTAATGCAATATTAACAGTGGCAATTACTAAGGGATCCAAGTACTTATTCCAGCGCTGCTTGTCATGGTTTATGACTGTTACTAATTGCTATAAATCTTTTCATTGTCTTTTAGGAGACGTGTATATCCAGCCAACTCAAGACACAAAGAATCCTGTCATCTACGGAGTCTTCTCGGTTTCCGGGTAAGTGTGTGATGGCTTTTTCAAACTCTCTCTAACTTTGATGCAGTTTTGGATAGAAAGTGTGTTTTGGTTCCCTCCTGCAGTTTTTATTCCTTTTCACTGAGCCCGAAGGTGTCTGCTCTGTCTGATGTTGAAATGCGGTGTTGCGTGTGGCCTGTCACATTCAGGATGCAAAGACGAGACAGAAAGTGAATGTGGAGCCCAGAGGGAGTAGCACTCCTCTGGGAGGCTGACTGAGCCTATAGTTCCTCAGAGGTCAGGTTTGATAGCAGGTTGTCATTCAACACACGGCATTAAAATTCAAGGCAACCAACCAGACGTGTAAAGTGAGATTCTGACGGCGCACAAGCAGGAGGAGGTGTGCGCAGAGTCATAATAAACATGTCCTGATTAATGTATTTGAGAAACAAATACTGTTATTGTTTCCATCTTCTCTTTAGGCATCAGGCATGTTTAAACCCAGCTGATAAAAACACATGTGGTGCTAATGACAGGGGCCCATGACAGAAGTTACAAACATAGTACACCCACCACACAGCAGCGAGAGCCTGTACTCTGGCGATTCTCTGCAGTATGTGGGTGTTTGTATGTCAGTGTGTCAGACAGCTTGACTCTACTTGAGTCAGTTTGAGTGTGTGTTTGTGCGTCATAATGTTTCAGTGCGTTCCTGTAAGCATGTGAGTATGTGGGAAGGAAGTAGATTCTACCAACTGCAGAGAGCCATCGTACTAATTATCGCAGGAAGTGAGAAAATCTGAATCCTTGAGCTGCTGTCTTTACATATTCACCCTTTTATTTCCCTCTCCTGCCCTCCTCCAGATCTGTGTTTAAAGGTTCGGCAGTGTGCGTGTACTCCATGGCTGACATCCGTATGGTCTTCAATGGCCCATTCGCCCACAAGGAAGGCCCCAACTACCAGTGGGTGGCATACACTGGGAAAATTCCCTACCCTCGACCTGGCACTGTGAGTTTAGAAAACAAATTGTCTCTAGAAACATGAGTCAAATAAATGAAGCAATTGCTCAACAGAAATATGACACCTGATTTTCTGATTTCTCAATAGTGTCCTGGAGGCACTTTCACCCCCAACCTGAAATCCACAAAGGATTACCCAGATGAGGTTATCAACTTCATGAGAAACCACCCCACTATGTACAATGCGGTATACCCAGTGCACAAGCGCCCCCTGGTGGTCAGAACTAACGTGGACTATGAGTTTACCACAATTGCCGTTGACCAAGTGACAGCTGCTGATGGGAGCTATGAGGTGCTATTCCTGGGCACAGGTAAGTGCTTTTAAGGCCAGTTGCAGTATTTTAGAACAACACTGGAGAAACCAAGGTCAATGTTTAATAACCAGTACATCAATAGAGCTCAGCTAAAGTTGCTTCTTTCCACTCTTTCAGATCGAGGGACAGTCCAGAAAGTGATTGTCCTGCCAAGAGATGACTTGCAGACTGAGGAGCTGGTGTTAGAGGAAGTGGAGGTGTTCAAGGTCAGTCAGTCTTGCAGCCTTAGTCACTTTGCTACTCATCCTGTTTCTGCCATACTCTACATGCATGCATACCATGTTTGTTATCTATGATACAAAATGACAAATCCAGCATTCACGTTTTTTTTTTTAAATTGTGTCAATGCAGGTTCCAACGCCAATCACCACTATGAAGATTTCATCTAAAAGGGTAAGTTACTTTGATTTGGATCAGACCAAATAGTTCAGCTGGAGCAATCAGACCTCTAAGAAAACACAGTTTAAAGTCATCAAATGAAATAAAAAAAAAAAAAAATATATATATATATATATATATATACAAGCTAAGAAAAAATAAGCAACTATAAATTTCTAAGAGCATTCTGTGTAATTTGGTGCTACTTATACTGAAAACAGACACAATACTCTAGGGTAGGTTAAAGTATAGCATAACCCGAGCCTTTTTAAGTCAGTTCATACAAGGACAAGGGCTTAGAAACTCAACACAAGGAGCTTCAATCAGTTAATCATACTTTTATTTGTAGTCCAAAATTACATAGTTCTTCCTTGAATATATTAGAAATATCCAGAATTTTTAAATAAATAATAGTCTTTACAGCTGATATATGTTGCTAGTTTAATTTCTAATCTTTATTGATTTTTTTCTTTTAACAGCAACAATTGTATGTAGGATCAGTCTTGGGTGTGACCCACTTGGCTCTCCATCGCTGTGATGTGTATGGGGAGGTCTGTGCCGACTGCTGTCTCGCCAGGGACCCGTACTGCGCCTGGGACGGCAAATCCTGCTCCAGATATTCTGCCTCACAGAAGAGGTGAGGGTCAGGATGGCGTAGACAGAAGTGCATGAGTGCAGTATGAGTATTTATGTAGATTTCTTATTTTTAAATTTGTTGCAGTTAAATTTTATATCTGTGGTTGTTGATTCGACCCCTCTAGGCGGAGTCGTCGGCAAGATGTGAAGTATGGAAACCCCATTCGCCAGTGCAGAGGTTACAGCAGTGAGTGTCAATTTGTACTGAGACAACAGAATATACACACAATTTTTCTCAGTCCATAACTGTCTTACAAATAAAATTGGAAATATTGACCACGTGTTGTTTTGTAGCCAATAAGAACACTCTGGAGACAGTTCAGTACGGGGTGGAAGGAAGCACTACATTCTTGGAGTGCCAGGCCAGGTCTCCTCATATGTCTCTCAAATGGCATGTGCAGAAGGAAAACAGTGACAGAAGGAAAGAGGTGAGCACAGCTTTTATTTTAAAGCTGTTCTAATCTTTTGGTTTGTTTGTTTATCTAAGATAAATTCTTTACTGTTCATTCCAGATTCGCTCAGAAGGCCGGATGCTGAAAACAGATCAAGGTCTTCTAATCCGGTCTCTGCAGTCCTCTGATGGCGGCATCTACCAGTGTACATCCACAGAGAAAAACTTCAAGCACACTCTTGTTAAACTGCAACTGGTGGTCCTTTCTAGTCGCACAGTCAACAATGTTTTGGTGGAGACGGGCAGCCCGGCCCTCCCGCCGCTTCAGTCCAGTGCCTGGACTCCAAGTGCCAGTCAGTATAAGGACCTGCTGACAATCCTCAGCCAGCCAGAGATGGGGCTGATCAACCAGTACTGCCAGGATTACTGGCAGCTTGGAGACGGCAGCTTCGGGAACAACAAAGGCAAAAGCCTGAAAGAGCTGAAAGAACAGAAGAAACCTCGTAACCGCCGGCATCACGATGAGCAGACATCTCCAGCTGAGACATGAGAAGCTTGATGTACATCGTATTCAAACAACCCCCTGTCTACCTTTTCACACAACCTCCTAAACATTGCAACCCGCCATTTAGGGGAATGACTCCAGTCAGATAGAAAAATCAATTTATCATCAAAGACAAGACAGAAACTGCAACAGAACGCAACAGCATCAGTTTCTGTGTAACTGTTGGGGGGGAAAAAATACACAATATTTATTGTAGGCTGTAAAAAGTAATTATTTGTACCTATCTAGCAACCCTGTTTTTTGTGAATAGATCAATCTGTGCAAATATTGTGGTTATTATAATATTATTATTAGTGTTATTGTTTATTACAATGTGTTATTATGTTGAGAATATCTTTATGTTTGGTGTTTTTAAGAAACAGCGACACTAAACCCAGACATTGGGAGTATCCATACATGGACGAGAACCGATGGACAAGTATTCAGAAACTGCCAGTGGAGACCATGTTGGATCCTTTGACTGCTGGCAGTATTCAGTGTCTAAGCTGAAAGAGGAGTCGGGATGTCTGTGAACTTCTTGAAACTCTCTGAACCAGATCTGTGTACTGTATATTGGACAGTTTTCCTTTTTTTGCTGCAAAATACAAGCTGTTGACAGAAAAACAATGAAAATGGCATTTCACGGGACATGCACGGATAATGGAAATGCCCACAGACTGCAGCTGTGACGTCACAGTCGTACAGTTATATGTGAATGAAGAGCCCTCCGTGGCAGGTAAAACGTCTTTCCTTTCACGATGTGGTCCAGTCGGGCCGCGAGTAGAGCTGTTACTCATATTCTTCCAAATCAGTTGCTGCCAAGTGTTTGTTTTGTTTATATGTGAATATCACATCTCAGTGTCGTATCCTTAACAAACGTGATCTTTGTGATAAGCTGTTTTTTTTTTTTTTTTTTTGTTTTAGGGTTTTTTTGTTTTGTTTTGTTTTGTTTTTGGAGGGTGGGGGGTCTTTTAATGACACAAAAGCTGATAACATAACATTGCCTTCTCTTTTCTCTCTTTGGGAAAAGATATTCCAGCAGGCAGCTATGTGTGAGTTTGTGACAGTTTGTGATTTAAAAAAAAAAAAAATACTAGACAAAGCACCTTCTCTTGCCGAATTGGTAATTTTAAAAATATTAAATACTTCCCTCATATCTGTGGCATATTACATAGTGTATTCATATAAGGCAAAGCATTCAATTTGTAGGCTCAAAGTTTTTTGTAGCTCTCTTAATAAATCCAAAGTTTGCATTCCTGCCATTTATATGCTAAATCTAAGTTCTCGCTAAGTGAATGTGTAAACACGTAATCAGTCTAGAAAAACTGGGCTGATGTGCAGAGCTTTGGAGAGGTTTTTTTTTTTTTTGGTTTGTTTTTTTGTTTTTTGATTGGGGCTGTACTTACTGTATCAACTACTTACCAGCAAAGCTGTTTGCCGGTACATTGCCATCCAGCTCCTCCATCACACGTGCCACAGACTTCATATAGAACTGAGCAACTTCTACACAGTGTCACAAATACAAACACTAACAAAGCTGGTCACCACCAAAACTGAAGAAAAACCTTTCCCAAAATCTTCAGGAGGTGGTTTTTCATTGTGCATGACATGTACAGTGTACGTATATGGTATTTGTCTAAAATTCTACATTGCTGTGGATGTCAGTGAATGTCTTTCTTGTTGTGGGAATATGGAAATACTACCGATGTGCTCACACCTTTTTTATGGTGGGAAAGGCTGGAAGGCAAGATTGTGATTTTTATTCTCTCTCTCTCTCACTCTCTCTCTATCCCTCTCTCACTATCCCTCTCTCACTCTCTCTCTCTATCCCTCTCTCACTCTCTCTTTTGCTCTCAAAAAAATTAGAAAAACAAATGATTTGCAGACTTTACGGTAAAGTTATGTATGCACAGTTGGTGTTATTGTAATGACTTGTAAAAAATTACTACCTTTTCTTCCTTATCATTGTTGCTGACTAATAAATTAAAGCTCTATATTTTATAATAACACATGTTCTCTTCTGTTTGCCAGTGTTGGCACATACTGTAATGTGCATGATATGCTCCCTGACATGTGGTGCACAGTAATAGCTCCACAACTATGAGGACAAATGGAATTTTTTTTTTTTTACAGTAAGTCTTCTTTTTTTGCCATAAGAAGATTTGAAAAAACTGCTTGAAAAGGCTTTTTGTTAACCTATTTTCTTTTAATTAGCATCCATAATAGCCTTATAAGAATAAGTCAGTAAACACAGATGCTGTTGACACTGTTCTAAAACTCTACACACTGTGATGCAGCAGAAATTAAAAAAAAGAAAAAAGAAAAGCAATGCAATGCTGCTTACATCTTAATCATAGTAGAACTGCTTTTCCCACTTACTCTCTGCTACTTTTCAAATTGGAGCCTATCCCAGCTGTCATAGGGCGAAAGGCAGGGTACACTCTGTACAGGTCGCCAGCCTGTCGCAGGGCCAACACAGAGGGACAGACAACTATTCACACTCACATTCACACCTATGGGCAATTTAGAATCACCAATTAACCTAACCCCGCTAAATGAAGCTGTAAAATTACAGGAGATAAAGAGGTCAAGAGCAATGTGCTGGAAACACTCCTGTGAGATTTTGGTCCATATTGACATGATAGCATCACTCTGTTGCACATCCATGATGTGACTCTAGGCTGTGGCATTTGAAAAATTGTGCTAGGGGACCCGACTAAATAACAAATTTCAATTATACTAAAGCAGAATACTTGAGCAAATTATTTCAGTTACATTCCACTAGTGCTGATTTGCTGCAGTCTATTCCTTCACAGTGACTTTATCATATTAAGATCCTTAAAAGAGCACAATAATGCCTCTAAATAGGAGCGTGCTTAAATTTACTGAATTCGTAGGAAAATGTAGATGCTGTACACGCACACATGCACACACAATTGAAAGTGAGTAGATTAGGATCCTTAACCAGCTTCAGATTGAGGTCAATGAGATCTGTCAGGTGAAACCGTAAAGCTCTTTAAGCACTTCAGAACTCACCCTTCGGTCTGCAGTATATAATAAGAAATGTCAGTATGCTGTATTTGGACCAGGAACCGGGAGTCTGGGTGTGTTTTTCATTAGCTGGTGAAATTCACAGTGTTGTTTTAATACAGACTGCTAAATTTCTTTTTTGCACCTCCTTACAAACACCAAGCAGACAACATGCAAACATATACTCATTATTTCATCAGACTTAACATTTTAACTTACTAGTTTAGCTAACCAATATTGCAGCTATATAGAACACCTAGTATTAAACTATTTAGCTTTACATGGTTCTGTTTTGAAGGCACCTAAAAACAACACAGAGAGATAAGCACTTGAGCCGTTGTTCATCTTCCGCTGAGCACAGCAAAATCCCCATAAAGGTTAGATCACTCCTACACTGATGTATGGCTGAGTCTTCCCCTGCACCTTTCGCTCTGCCCTAAAACACTCCTGTCCTTGTGCTCTATTGGTCACCACTGATCAGGTGGGCAGAGGGTGCCCAAAATCCTTTCCTAAGTCAGGAAAATGCTCAAACATTCTCCAGTGTTTGCAGCACGCAGTTGACTCATCAGCTGCACAGTTGAAGGCACTGGTTACATTATTGACGAGCAGCTAGGACCTGCCTCCATTTTTCTTGACACTTGGCCTTTGAGCAGAGGGCGCCCAAGCCGGGTAAAGTAAGATGGGAGCTGGAGCCAGTGCTGAGGAAAAACGCTCCAAGGAGCTGGAGAAGAGGCTCAAGGAGGATGCCGACAAGGATGCGAGAACTGTCAAGCTGCTGCTGCTAGGTAAAGACAGGAGAGCTGGTAGACCCAAATGGATAAGACACATTATTAGAAAACTACAATATCAGATTATGCATATCTAAGGGCCCATAGTGATGATAATGAGATTACTTAAAGTGTAGGAGATAAAGTGTATTACCCAGCAGTTATTTCTGTAGCATGTTTTGTTGGAAAACTTGAGGGTTTTTTCTCATTTTGTCATTTTTTTTCATACACTTGACTTTAATCAAGTAATCGTACAAATGTTGTTTAAGTACTGCTATGGGTAGATCTTATTTATCCAAAGACTCTGAAAAACTTGCCAAATTCCATAGTTTTAAAACACCGTAACTGTGTTAATAAGAAGTTACATGTCTGTGTCAAGTAAAGGCTTAATCACCCGTGTCCCTAAATTGCTAAGACACCTTGATAATCACTCAAGCCGATCCTCTGCTAATCCTGAAACAACAGGTCCTCCAGCACAAAGGGCTTAACCATGAAGGACACAGATGCCATACCATGAAACCCAAACACAACCTGAGGCTCAAATATACCTAAATACACCTCAGGCAATATGTTAATAAATGAATGAGAAAAGTGTTTGTTCACGTCTGCAAAGATTCAGTCTTAGAGAGATCAGTAACTTGACCCATAATTTCATATACCACAATGTGCTTTGCTGCATAAAGAAATACTGAATTTATAAGCAAGATCATTCTAGTATTACAGCCAGGCGCATCTATCTGCTAAATGTTTGCTGATCTTGTTTCATTCACAGCTTTATCATCTCCTCCTGATAATGTAGGTCACAGATAAGGTAAAAGTTTAGGTCTAAAGTAAGAAGTATTATGACGTTTTGGGATCCTTTGTCTGATAAATGCCACAAGGTCTCCTGCAATTAACACAATAACCCAAAATGAGCACAAAAATAAATTCCACATTTTATATTTCCCTAACGCCTCCTCCTAAGCATGTCAAAAAAAAAAAAGTATAGAATAAAATCAAAGTTTCATCCCATGTCATGCAAATAAATATTTTTCTTTCTTTGTCCATACAGGTGCTGGAGAATCAGGCAAAAGCACTATTGTCAAACAGATGAAGTAAGTTGACTTTGGGTCCAAGCAGTGTCTACTTTCTTTTAATCTGATTCTAAGTTGCATTTTAATGCTGCATTTCCTCATCAGAATTATCCACAAAGATGGTTACTCGCTTGAAGAGTGCTTGGAGTTCATTACCATCATCTACAGCAACACCCTGCAGTCCATCATGGCCATTGTGAAGGCCATGAACACGCTCAATATCAACTATGGGCACGCTGATCAGCAGGTAACCACTGCTGACATTCATTTCCATTTACACATGAAGCTAAACAGATTTCATATCCCTGACAGCTCACTGAACATAAGTCATACGCTTGCAGGACGATGCCAGGAAACTCATGCATCTTGCAGACACCATTGAGGAAGGCACAATGCCTAAAGAAATGTCAGACATCATTTTGCGTCTGTGGAAGGATTCTGGCATACAGGCATGCTTTGACAGAGCTTCGGAGTACCAACTCAACGACTCTGCTGGATAGTAAGAAATCCCATATACTCAGATTTAACATTGTTCTAATCTCTTGTATCAGCATTTGTCATTGACTAATTTTTTCCCCCCTTCTGATAGCTACCTGAATGACTTGGAGCGACTGATCCAACCAGGCTACGTGCCCACTGAGCAGGATGTGCTGCGATCAAGAGTGAAGACCACTGGTATCATCGAGACCCAGTTTTCCTTCAAAGATCTCAATTTCAGGTGAGTCAGTGCAATTTAATCAAGAGAATAACACAAATAAATCAGCAGCTGGGCGCACTGTGTGCACAACGGCAAACATGAAGGCAACACGCTCCTGTTTCCATGCAGAATGTTTGATGTGGGTGGCCAGAGGTCAGAAAGGAAGAAGTGGATTCATTGTTTCGAAGGTGTGACCTGTATCATCTTTATTGCTGCTCTGAGCGCCTATGACATGGTCCTGGTGGAGGATGATGAAGTGGTATGCTAAGTTATACTACTGTATATACTTGATATTCTTAACTATTTGTGTCTTACTTTTTGCGGGCTATTAATGGCTGGTGTACTTGAAAATCCCCCCCCCCCTCCCCACAGAATCGAATGCACGAGAGTCTGCACTTATTCAACAGTATCTGCAACCACCGCTACTTCGCCACCACCTCCATTGTACTCTTCCTCAACAAGAAAGACGTGTTCGTCGAGAAGATCAAGAAAGCGCATCTCAGCATGTGCTTCCCTGAATACGACGGTGAGATCATCATTTCAAATACATGACAGCATGTTCGGTTATTTAAGACAGTGGGATGCTAAGAAAAAGTAAAACTTTATACTGATGTTGTCTTGCCCAGGCCCCAATACCTATGAGGATGCTGGTAATTACATCAAAGTGCAGTTCTTGGACCTGAACTTGCGCAGAGATATCAAAGAAATCTACTCTCACATGACCTGCGCCACTGACACAGAGAACGTCAAGTTTGTGTTCGATGCCGTAACCGACATCATCATCAAAGAAAACCTCAAGGACTGCGGTCTTTTTTAAGACACACGCTCAGAAACCAGCTGAAGGTGACCAAAGTGTAAAAAATTATTTTAAAGCTATTTGGATGAACTGCTATTGGTCATCATTGCTCACCATTGTGACTCTCTCCTGTTTTTATTGTTTATTTTTTACAGGGTGCTGGTGCAAGCCCTATCACATTCCACAAATCATTTCTCAATTCAAGCTGAGGCCTGAAGACGAAAACTGTCCCTGCAAAACGGCAATCCTCAAATCAGCGAATGCAAAAAATTTTAAAAAATCTATTTCTTGTGTTCAACATTAAGTGCTAGCTTTGACCAAAGACTTCTGTACAACTGAGACAAGAAGACAGCTCCTAACTCAGAAAATCCTGTGCAGATTTCAGATGAGTTGAATTATAGTCAGTCTAACCTTTTCTCTTGAGTCTTTTGAACTGGTCTTTGGAGGGCCGTGCAGTGTGTAGGAAAAGCATCAGGAGCTTCTGTCAGCAAAAAGCGATTTCTTCTCTTCGCGTAATGTGAAAACATGTCCGGCTAATGCATTGTCTCTGTGCTCCAGTAAGTGATCAGTGTACAGCCAAAAGAACAAAGAAGATGACCTAATCACCTGCATATGCACTTCAGCCTCTGTTAGATATTTAAACAGAACCTTACACTAGAAACAGCTTTTGTGTACAAACACATTACAGCAGTTTGTAACATAACTCAAGCGTGCCCCAAATCGAACTTTTCGTGGAAGTGTTAGATTTCCTAACTCTTTACAATAGTTGAAAATGCCCAGTGTATATAATTAAACAGATTTCTATTGGACAGTTCATGAAGCGTGGTGATACCATGTTGATCTGTAACAATGTCAAGGGGTAGATACATTAAACATCAATTTGAAAATCCTGGTCTAAAGGTTCATCAAAACTCTGGGCCTTTGAGCCAACAATTCTGTACAGAAACCACTAATTGTATACCTTGATCAAACTTATTAAAGCTTCTGTAGAAAACTCAGAACTTCTCAGTCTTTCACATATTAAAAGCAACCTTGCAATGTTGAGTTCATAATCTCACATTTATTAATTTCACATATTTCAGTTTCCTTAAATTGCTAAAACCTGTTATGTTTAAACGTGTCCAACCTTTAGTTTTACATAAATATTAAAAAATAGGTATGCATTATGTTGTTCACAGTGGATATAGATGGCTTCTTTTACTCCTCTTTCAAACCATCTGTCTTCCTGGTCCAAAAATGTGAACATTGGCATCCTCAAAAAGAGTTCCCTTTCTCCTTCAGATGCAGATGTACAAACGTCTTCAAGAAACAAAAAGAAGTCCAGTCGCCCTTTTTCAAGCTCAAGAGACTACTATGACCTGGATGTCTGAGAACCTACACAGACAATCTGGTGTATTCTTAAAAAAGAAGACCATGAAAGACAACTAAAGTGGATGATCCCAAATGATTGCTTTGGTTAAGAAAAATATGTTCACCTAGAGCTAACCAAGAAAACTCTTGAGGAGGGAGGCAAATCATTGTTAAAGTCTACAACCAAGAGACGCCTTCATGAATGGAAACACAAATACACTCAAGGACAAGAAGATGAGATTAGACTTTGCTAGAAAACACCTTAAAGAGTCTGCACAAAAAAAACAGCTCATTATCCAAAGCATACCATATCATCAGTCAAACATGGTGGAGGCACTGTTGTAGCATGGACATGGATGGCTGCTGGTGGAACCAGACCACTTGTGTTTATCAATGATGCAACTGCTGATAAAAAAAATAGCAAGATGAATTGTGAAGTGTACAGGGGTTGCTTTTGCTGTATGCGTTGGCTCATTATTTGTTAGGTTGCATTCTGAAGCACGGTCCAATAAGGGTTGCAGTATTCAGCTGAATCTGAGCAGAGCTAAGACTCAGGGCAAATAAAGACATATTCTTTAATGACCACCTTATCTCTACCCAAAAGAGCATGCTTTTCAGTTACTGAAAACAAAACTGAAGGCAGAGAGATGCACAAACAGGCAGAGACTGAGTGTGGCCGCCTAGCACAGCAAATCAAGGGAAATAACAGCATTTGATGATGTCCATGGGTTCTAGACAGGGTGGCTGGATACCAACAAACTAAATATTTCCAACCCTCTTGCTGAGTAAATACAGTAAGTATGAAAGGACACTTAAGTTTGTTCTTATGGTCTCATGCGATAGTCTTCATGTACTCCTGTATTCTCTTTTATTTCACTGTTTTGTTTTTTAGCTGCTTTTCTGTTTGGTAACAGTTTTTAGGTTTCAGTTTGAAGACAAAACTGAAAATTGGAACACCTTTGTCCAGTGATATCTGACAATTTCAGCTGTTTTTATCCAATTATGATACACATATACTGTCACTACACACCATATTCCCCCCGTGTGAAGATGAAACATAACTCTTGCAAAAAGACAAACTCTGGTCCTCAGAATATATTGGCTGCTTCATTTTCTGTGTGGCGGATTCCATCATATTCAGCAAAGTCTGCAAAGCTTGTGACTTTTTAGTGATGAGTATGGCATTAGGCTAATTTTCCTCTGACTAAAATAAAACGCCTTCCCTTATACGTTGGGTAAAAGCCAGACTTTAGAAAAGCAAAAAAAGAAAAGTGCATGTTCTTGCAGACCCAAGATGTGGATCTGTGACCATGGACAACCAATCTGTAGCATCTGCAACAAAACCAGCATCATCTCAAGACATTGTAGGCAACAACATTTCAAAAAGTTTTATTTCTTACGAAAGCATTCATTGATTACGTATTTATTTAAAACCCTGAGTTCTCACCACATGATAATTATTCTGATAACAGAAACTAATGTGCAGGAAAGTCTGTGTGCTGAACGTGTCTGACAGAAAACTGATGGAAAATCAATTTGCACTTGTTGAAAAATAACATAAAAAAAATACATTTTATGGCTTTTTTTTTACGTCTAAAAAAAAGAGCTTCATGTCATAATCAGTGTAAAACTGAACACACACACACGGAATGACTTTTTGCAAAACATAACAGTGGCCTTTAAACATTTTCAGCCATGTTAGTCTCAATGTTACATGCATTGCACAGCATCCAGAGAAATGAAGACAAATCGAAGGCACTTTAAAGAGTCATCATGGATCTCTCACTCACAGTCATGTCACATCTCTGCTCTTTGTAAGACATTGAGTAACCAGAAGCCTGAGAGATCGACGCTTGCCTTAATACTAATCAAAAATGAACTAACAGGCTAACAGGCAGAAGGCAATTTACCTTTATGTTGTCTGTTACTCCCTGGATACTGAGGTTTGATGTGACAAATGTGCAAAACACAACTAAGATTTTAAAATCCTTGCAATATGGCTAGTGCTTTTTAAGAAAAAGAATATTCATAGTGAAAAAGATGCAACGACTGTTTCAACTCTTTTGCAAACCAGCCCCAGATGTACAAAAAGAACATCATCATTCCGATGAGGACAAACTAACACAGCTTCAGGGTTTTACAGTTTGTACCTGTTAATATGCAGCCCTTATGTAGAAGCACTGACCTAGTGTGAATCAACTGCAAGGAGGCACCAACCATCATGTTTACAGAGACATTTTTTTTTTTTTTAGGCGAGTGTTTTTATAGGCTATGCACTTTAATATGTGTGGCTAGATGGCACTGTTCCCATTAACACAACATTATGATTCACAGCTCAGCTGAAATTTCAAACGTACATACACACACAAACACAATCGCACACACTCATACCTGAACAGACATTTTTCTTTTTGCTCCATAAGAACACATCAGTTATTCTTTCTCAATGAGTCGCCTGCCAAAATGCATTGAAGAATGACTCCTTATCCTCCCACAGAAAAAGTCTGGCAGCGTTTCCACCCACCAAAATAGAAAGAAAAAGCTCACTTAAACTTAATTTAATCAAACCGCTCTATCAGGATTACTTTAGTGTCAGTTTCCCGAGCAGCAGGACAGACAGGAAGAGAATTGTGACCAACAGTAGTCCCTTCATCTGCGCAATGAAGGCCTGTTCCTGCCAATGTCATCGAATCCATCCTCTCACTCAAAAAAGTCCCACCATGTGATCGATTTGCCTCATGTAGACACTCTTTAATGGGAGAGCGTACCGTCGCTCCTCTGGGATCCTGTTACACTGCAGAGGGGAAAAAAAAAAAAATACTGTGACTATGACAACAAGAGACTAGTCTGACCATTACAACAACTTACATTCATCATTGTGTGAACAGTGAGATAGACTCGATAAGAAGTGGCCTTACATTACTGATGTTTCTCGGAGCAGGCTGGTTAACTGGCTCTCTTTCTGCCAGCGCTCCCTCTTCACATGGAAAGTCATCATTCCATTGTTTCTCCCTGAAGCGTTTGTCTATAGGCACAACGTGACCCTCAGTTGTGAAGATGTACTTGTTATCAGATTTGTGAAGTGGGTTGTCGTCATCAAACAGCTGCGATGCATAAGAAAGATTTTTATATATACACACAGTATGAAGACGGGTAGAACACCAGTGAGCCTGAATTCTACTCTGCTAACAGCTGGCTCACACCACACAGGAACCTCCAGGGCTGAAAAACAATGCCAATGACTGCAGTTCTCTGGATAGACAGTTGAGGCTGGCTCCAAAATTGAAATCCCCAGACTCCCATGTTATAATGTCCAACTTCTCAGCAGAAGTAAACATCTTTATATTCAAGTAAAAACAATGGTTTTGGTCCCTATAGTTATTATCTCAGTTTAATACTTACCCATTTAAAAAGCAGCAAGTTTTAAAGACATGCTTTGTAAAGTAAGATTCTTATTTTGAGGGACAGGTGGGTTCCAGTTTGCCAACTAGCTGTCCGCAAGCCCTCGTCTCAGCTAATTCAAGTCAGTCAACTGGACTTCTCAACCACATTTGTGGTGTTGGTTCCTTTCAGAGCATTTTAATGCAATTATTTCACAAAAAAACATGGCTCACAGTGCAGTTAATTGCACTAAAAGCCCATCCAAGAAGTCCATACTCCAGTTCTGGTAAGTGATAGCACATCATACCTTCAGCTTACAAGGGGCAGCCAATCAGAAGAAGGCTGGCTTAAAGAGCAGGAAAAGGGTGCTAAAACAGCCTGTTTTCATACAGACAATGAATTTAAGGGCTGTACCAAGGCCCATTTTAAGATAAAGACAGATTTGCAATATTAATCAGGCTTTTTTTTTGTTTGTTTTGTTTTTAAATCAGTGACACATTGTACTCTCACATGCCTTTTATTCTTCTTCTTCTTCTTCTTCTTTCAGCTGCTTCCTATAGGGGTGGCCAGAGTGGATCATCTGTCTCCATCTCACCCTATCTCCATCAGTTTCCTCTGTCACACCAACCCTCTTCAAATACTCCTTCACAACATGCATGAATCTGTATCCTTCCTCTTTCCCTCTTGCCTGGCAGCTCCATATTCAACATCCTCTGTCCAATATATCCACCATCCCTCCTCTGCACATGTCCAAACCATCTCACCCTCTAACTGTGTCTAAAATGTCCTTTCTGATGCAACCCTCCCCATTTATCCAGGCTTGGGAACAGCACTTGGAGTACGCTGGCTTTTGCCCAGGGCCAGATCATTAAGCACAGTGTGAGAGCGCAAGCCAGCAGGAAAGTGGGGAAAGGGGGACAACAGTGCTTATGGACAGTACATCCTAAAACCAGGGGATACAAACTCAGCCACAAGTTACAGGTGATTTCGACTTCTGCATTGAATCTTTGTAGATAGAACCTACGACGTAACTGTGGCCAATGCTGTTGCCAGTATTCACGCTTGTGCATGGTGTTTAATGTGTTAATTACCTCGTGGTTGTGTTGTGGTGATTTATACTTGGTGCCTGCCACAACAGAAACAAATAAAATCCTGGGACTTTTTCCCTCCAGGGTCCCTACTGTTTGTTTTGGTCAGTTTGTTTGTTTGTTTGTTTGTTTTTCTCCCTTTTCGGAGGCAAACATATGTATCCCTGAAGTTTTTCCTCTTCTTTGTACGTTCCCTCGTGTCCATCTCGATAGTTTTGGCAATGTCCCTCCAGGATTTTGCTGACATCTTATATTGAGGCGATAGTTATTATTCCTTATATTGCAGTGCAAAAGTAGCCAGAAATGCAGAAGAGGAATCAACAGTACTAAACAGGTCACTCGCATTGACTCAACATGTGATTATATTTCCAGGGAAGTGCAAACCAAGTTACGGTGTAGGTTACTTCATAGGGTTCCAGAGGGGTTTGAGGTTATGATGTACCTACAGCATAGATTCAATGCAGCAGTCTAAATCAACTGGTAGCGTACTCCCAGTGCTGGTCACAAGCCTGAAAAATGGGAGGGTTGCATCAGGAAGAGCATCTATTAAATCTGTCCCAAATCAAACATGCGGATCCACCCGGTGTGCCGGCCCCTAAGGAAATAAGGGAGCAGCCTGAAGTACCACACACATCCTATTATAATGATGGTCAAACATACCAGATCCCTTTAAGACACTGCTCTATCTCTGACATGGTCAGGCTGCAACTTACCAGATAAAGATATTTGCATGTTTCGCTGAGGAAAAAGCTCTCCATGCGATCCTCTTTGGATTTGTCCACAACATGGTGGAGAGTGGCGTATCCACATCTGCAAATAACACAGCCCAGCTTAGCCAAAATCAGACATGGAAGAACATTACCAACTCAAAAGAGCAAGTAGTGTATTTTTCTAAAGGAAGCACCAACAACAATAAACATAATCACACCTGACTTTGGCATTTTTCTCAAGGCTCTGGAGAATATCCATTCCAACATGCAAATAGAAAGGATTTTTGGTTGCCTGCAGAAATTGAAAAAGAAGGGATAACAGTCACCAACAAACAGCAGCACAAAACACTGCAACACAGGGCATTACCGTTACCTGGTACAGCAGGTAAGTGGACTCTACCAGCTCTGGTCTTAAAGGGTAGAAAAGCACATCAGGGGCCTGCAGCTGCCAGTTGTATCTCTCTGGCAGAGCCCCAAAGCGCTTCCAGATAGCATAGTAAAAGGCATGCAGGCAAATGGCATCATCTACATCACCATTCAGCACCTATAAGGCAGAAGTAGAGCTTTAGCTTAATTTGACAAAAATTTATACATGACTGCTCGCAGCTGGAGTCCGACCAGTATAGGAATTTTAAGACTGATGCCAATATTTGGGAATTTAAAAATCTTCTATATCGACTGATAGAGTTTTCTCCTTCAGACAAACAAAACATTAACAATTTTTCCCTAACATTTGTTATGTGTAATTATTATGTGTTCCTAATGAGATAATATAACAATTACAGTTTAAAAATTATCCTGCTTTATTGTGACAGCAAGTCATGGATTACTCGCTCTGCATGACTCTGCTCAGATCAGCTGGCTGTTGCGTTTGTGGCTAACAGGGAAGCTGCAGAGTGCCCTCTGGTGGACAAACTATGCAACATCAACACTCAAAACTTGGTTGAAGACTCCAGTCTCTTCTTTAGGGTTTTCATTTTTTTCATTTATCAGCCTTTATAAATATAAAGAGATCAGCAAATAGCCAACATCAGACTCTATTCACAGCCACGACTATAATCCTCACCTGAAGCCCAGGAAAGAAAGCCTGAAGTGAGTCAATCCAGGTGTTCATTATCTCACCACTGAACATGTTCACATTAACATAGAGAGGTGGGTCTCCCTCTCCTTCATTGCATGACTCTCTCCTGGGGTGGGGGTGGGGGGGGGGGACAACATGTAATATTACTCTCTGTTCCTCCAAATAAAACCACATTTAAACTGCAAGATATACACTACAAAGAGAATAAGGACATAAACACAAGTACAGATGGTTAACAACTTATCAGTGTTTACTGATGAGGAATAAAGCGCTGCTGTGTATCTCTGTAAAAGTCTCATGACTGCTTCAAGTTTCAGAATCTAGTTTCAGCAAGAAACCAACACTGAAAACCATCAGCAGTTTTATTTCCTCATTCTTTAGTTAACCTGACAGTGATTGATTTACATAGCTATGATTCATTTCACCCCATGAAGCTCTGCAATGCTGCTGTGTCACATTGCTTTAGTGTGGACTCACCCTCGTCTCAGGTGATTCTGGATGCTTTCATAAGCAGCTTGAAACATCCGGTAGTCCTCTTTTTCTCCAAACAGGATGTACGACTTGAGCAAATACTCGTAGAAGGAGTCCATACCAGCTCCAAGACCACTCTGCTTGCCAACCCACTGGCCTGTTTGGATATTAACTACATTGCCTTAAAAGTGAAATTGAAGAAAGCTGCATTAAATATTATGGTCTCGTATTTGCATGTTGTAGCCTTATCATTTCAGGGAGAAATAAACAGAAAGAAAGTTGGCAGGCAAACATCGTACTGACCCAACAGACCAGTTTCATTGCTCCTCAGGTTCCACAGAGCTCTGACAGCTCGTCTAGCTACCCACTCAAATGTCGAATCTCCAATTAAGCGGCTCAAAATTCCAAACTCCACCAACAAGGACCCGGCTCCTGCAGTACAGGTCTCATTCACGCTATCAGGAGGAACGCCGTTCTTCAGGTTCACCTGTGATAAACATATATGATGAATGAATTTTAGTTTTTAAAGGTTGGTCAATGAGAATTTTACTCACATTACAACTACAGTAGGGTGCTTCAATAAAATATACCTCTAATTTGTGGCCACTCACCCTGGGGTAGGGAATGCCCGTGCTGGTGTTCTCAAAGGCTGGCAGCAAACGCACAGCCAAGTCATGAGCCAAGTGCAGCAGCTCATTATCGTAACCTTCAAAGCCCACATTGCCAAATGGATGTTTTGGGTCAGTCAGCAGAATGTGTGCTGAAATAAGGCTTCCCAAGATCCTTCAATTTAAAAATAAATAAATAAATATTACACCGTTGTTCTACACAGAATTGGATGTTCAAAAGTTAACTTTGTAATTGTTTGATTATGTAACATTTTAGAGAACAATAATCGCAATTAGAGACACATAAGTAATCCCATCAAATTTTTTGCTTTCAAGATCTGCACAATGAAATATTTTCATTCCTACAGACTCTGAAAATAGCGACATATGCACCTGATGTTTGCCTCAAAAACTTGCACAGTTGAGTCCTTGTCAAAAGATACAGTATCTATAACCAGTTTGACGGCTCTCTGAAACTCTGACACGTTGCCGAGCACCTGGTGAGAAAAACCACACACTGTATAACCACAGTAAATCAACAATCAACTCCCTGAAATGTCAGTTTTAAGGCTGACACAGTAACACTCACACCTGGCTATATTCAGAGGAACTCATAAGCGCGACAGGAAACCGACAACACACAGAGGAAGTGCAAACCACCACTGCTCTGAATGTAGGGCAATGTGGGCTTTATACAGAAGTAGTCATGGTTAGCTCCTGTAAAGCAATTTAAAACATTAAGTTCCTTATAAATTTCACATTTAAAGTTAATATATTTCCAAACACTAGTATCAATCAGCAGGTAAAATAATACTTATTTTTGCACAGATTTGATTTTTGTATTACCAAGTGCCAGGATAATGTGAGATAGGAACAAAAAAAACAAAACTTACCAGTAGAGTGTCTAAGGTGTCAATGAGAGTAAGGGAGTAGTTGCCCAAGACATCATTTATGTTGATATTTGACCTGAAATAAAAGATGTTAAACAGACTTTGGTTTCATGCATAAATGGAAGATATAATTTACCATTATCAAAACATGGAGTACTTTAAATCCAACAACAAAGTGAAATGCACAGTTTTATCACTGCACATGAGGATAAGTCTTCCCACTAACTGAAGATTTTCCTTCCTTCCTTTATACACTGGTCACAACACAGCGTAGGACTTAAATCCCTTCTTTCCTGACTTAGTTAAGTCAGAGAAGTGAAAAAAAATTTTTTCCCCAATTTCCATTCATGTCGATGATTAATTTCAAAAGAATTGACAACTTTTCTGACAATTAAGTAGTTGTTTTATTTCTAGAGACACAACTGACAGACTGAGGAAATCTTTTCTGCCCTGAGCCACGCAGCTCTTCAATGCATCAGAGAAGAAGAAGGGAGCCAGAGACGCTGACTTATCAGCATCTTACTCTGCCTCAGCAGCAAGACTCTTGATGCTGGTTATATTAGCCCCATGCACAGGTACATTTACACTTAATTTTAGTCCAGTTATGTGTAATAACCATGCTGATTTCATTTCTCTATATACCACATACAGTGATAATAACTCTTGCATTGTGAATCCATCCTGTACTATTTGTCTGTATGGGAATCACCCTTTGAACTACTTACACATTAACATACCTCGCATAGCCTACTATCCACTCATCCTACACAGGGACAGCTCTGGTTAGTGAGTGACTACCACTTAACTTTTGTATGTCTGCACAACCCTTTGATTATTCTGTTGCAATATTCCTCCAGTGTGCCTATTTACATCTGTATTTGGTGGGTTTTGTGTTTGATGTTTTGTCTTTTACAAGCTATTGGATGTGTAAATTTCCTTTGGGCTCAATAAGCAATCTGTCTAGTTATAGCGTTGTGTGTGTATCATCTGAAATCAAAACCTGTTACACATTGCAAAAGCACCATTTTTATTGTGGTGCTAAAGTGAAAGCTGATGGTTAATACTGTTAATAATACTGATGTGATATCATCTAGCACTACTCAACAGTGGCAGATGAGATCACAGCAGCTTGGATCAGTAAGTAAAGCAAAAGAGTTTGGGTGCTAAAATTGTCTGCCTGCAGTCCAGACTTGCCACACAGTGAAAAGCTTTGCCACATCATGAAACATAAACTATACCAAACCTTATATCAAGAATGAATGAGAAAAGCTTTTTTTTATGTCACAAATGCTTGCATGGCATAATTTAAAGAAGAGGTTTTGCCACACTATTAAACTTGCTTTCTGAGTTTGACCATTTGATGTATCATTTTCAATTAAACAGGGATTTTAAATTTGAAAATTATGGCAGTTTTTGAAGGTTTCTGCTGACCTTTCTTTTAACATATCAAATCCAGTTTTTGGGAAACAGGACTGTTGATTGAATATCTGGTCAGAAAACAAGCAATGCCTCAAGAATACCTCACCTTAACTGATTAATTAAAGGCAAACATGATAATGAACATAGTTGTGTTAGATACTGACCTTCCCCTCTGTCTTCACTAAACCATATACTTCTTTAAGATCACTTGATGTCACTTCACAGAAACCCCCAGGGACCTCATCAAGACCCTTTTAGCTTGGAAACTACATGACTGCTCAGTGAGAGTCATCTGAACTAGGCTGGCCTCGCCACAAAACTGTAGACATTGTGTAAACCCTTCCTATATAGAGCAAACATGGCATGAACTCTCCTCAGGTTTCCATTTGTTAATCCTGACCGGTTCTTTACTGATCAGCAGCAGGCAGCACAGGGAGCAGCATATATTTTACTAGAAAGCAGTCTGATTACCACTATATGCAAACTGCAATGTGCAGAGGCCAGTTAAGATAACTGAGTGCCTGAAAGCGTGCATTTCACAGTAGCAGGTCCAGTTAGTTCACATAATAAGGACAACAGTGAATGACTCACGGGTTTTGCACGTCTGGACCCCTCCCTTCACAGTCAATGGGATTCAGTTCGTCCTCAGGAAAGGCATATTTCATATAATTATCATATCCGAAATAAAACATTTCTTTGGCCATGACTTTCATTTTGGCCTTTAGTGTGTCTGGGAAGGAGCTGTATCTCCGCACATACTCGTCCTTATTGCCATCGAAGAAGCTCAGGTAGGATCTCTTGGGGGACTCCTCTCCAGCCGACGCACAGGTGGTCTCCGTCTCTTCATGTCTGTGACCGTGTATTCGTTGAGACCACGAGTTATCTCTCGGCTCGGTCTCCTTTTCCTCCCTGAACAGCAACTCTAATTTGTGCAAATTGAACCCGAGATGGAAGTTGAATCCCCAGCTAGGTCCCAATCCGAAGGCTAGCCACAGCACACAGCTGAGGGAGAGTCTCAATACGACAAGACCAACAAGTATTGACCTCCATTGCATCTTTGCCCCGGATCGGTCTGGAAACGCATAGTTTAAGTCCACATACCTCTGAGGCGTGAGCGAGTGTCAAACCCGCTATTTGTCCGGCTAAACTACAGCCAACAAGAGGTTGTGGAAGTGAGTCCGCCTCACACTTCCTGTCAACAAAGCAGCTCCTCCCATATCACCAGACGTGTTGAGGTCGTCGTGTGCAGTGAAAGGCAAGTTCTGCCAGTAATTGGTCAGAAAGCTGTCAATCTAGTCGTGGTATTCCGGACTTGTGCGCCAATAGAAAAGAGCCACAAGAGTGAAACGCTCAGCTTTGAAACCGAGAAATCATTTGTTCAATTTTACATAAAGAAAGATTTAAAGTTAGAAAGGCCAGCTAAATTCAAATGTATCTTTTTTTTAAAAAGGTAGTGTTAATATTTCCATTCTATATATTTAAGTGTTTTCAAAATATCCCAATAATTAAAGTACTCATTGATAATTAATGATTAAAAAGCCATTAATTAGACCATTAAACTAATTAAAAGTAACCTGGAGTTTGAAAAAGACTTTTTGACTTATCGTCTGAAGAAGAGCTGCAGAACACCTCAACCAAGAGCCACACATTAACAACTTACAAAAGAGAAGATTGCAGCCATTCTTCTAGCTGGTGATGGCTGACTATAGATGGCTTTCAAGTTGGCCTGTACCTGAAACTCTCTCCGCTACTAAACCCCATCTATTAATTGCAAGTACACTGCACATACCTGCAGTTCTACAGAAGATATAATCAGAACAAATCACTGCACATTAAAGCACCAGCAACATTATTACTCTAATTACCATATGCATGCAACTGTACATATGTAGAACCATCTCAAATGTCTGTTTTAATTTTTGCACCTGTAAAGTCCTTCTGTCAGGACTGTATGTAGGTGTTTGCACCTGATTTTCTTGTATTAATACACAGAGTATACTGACCGGTAAACTCCAGTTTCAGTTCTAAGGTTTTACATATCAGAACAAAAAAAATAATCCGGTCCTTAGCAGGTCAATTCAACCTCCAGTAAACTGTGTCTTTATTTAGCAAAAACAAATTCAAGATGCAGAAGCAGGGTGTGAAAAATTAAGTACATCCTTACTGCTTTATAGTATATAGGAATTGAGAGGGAAAATAGCAGACAAGTTTTGGCAGATTGATTGATTTGGCAGATTTTCACACACAGGAGGAAAGACATCAGCAAAGGTCTTAGAGAAGCAATTGTTGCTGCCCATCAATCTGGGGTAGGGTTATCAGGCCATTTCCAAACAATTTAAAGTCCTTCATTCTTCAGTGAGAAAAATTATTCACAAATGGAGAACATTCAAGACAGTTGCCAATCTTCTCAGGAGTGAACATCCCAGAAAAGTCACCCCAACGTCAGACTGTGCAATGCTCAGAGAAACTACATAAAAAAGATATATCTCAGAGTCCACTAAAATGCTCTCCTATGTTAGCATGTTAAATGTTAAAGTTGATGACAGTACAGTTAGAAAAAGGCTGAACATGTATGGCTTGTTTGGAAGGGTTGATAGAAGAAAGCCTCCCCTCTCTAAAAATAACATGGCAGCAAGGCTCAGGTTTGCAAAGCTGCATTTGAACAAATCACAAGACTAATGGAATAATGTCCTTTGGACAAACAAGATCAAAGTGGACACATTGGTCACAATGCACAGTGCAACGTTTGACAAAAAAAAAGCAAAAACCTCATAGCAACTGCCAAACACAGTGGTGGAGGGGTGGACTTGTTTTGCAGCTACCAGACCTGGGAAGCTTTTATTCACTGAGTTGACCATAAACCTCCTTTGTATACCAAAGTATACTAAAGTCCGATGTGAAGCCGTCTGTCCGACAGCTAATGCTTGGCCCAAATTGGGTCATGCAGCAGGACAATGATCCCAAGCACAGCAGCAAATCTCCAACAAAGAATCGTGTTGCAATGGAGCCTTAAGAAAGCTGTGCATAAACAAATGCCCGCAAACCTCAATGAACTGAAGCGGCGTTGCAAAGAAGACTGGAGCACAATTCCTCCCCAACTATGTAAAAGACTGATAAAAGTCACAGAAAATTACTTCAAAGTGACAAGCTACTGAATCGGGTGCTGTAATAGTTTTTCACACTGTTACTGCATTTTAGCTTAGTTTTTGTTAAATACATAATGACGCGGTGTAATACGTCATGTTTTGTAGTTCATCTGAGGTTGTACTGACCCAATTTTAAAACCTGCTAAGGACCAGATTATTTTTATCCTGTCCTGATCAGTAAAATCTTAGAATTGAAAGAGGGTGTACTGTCTTTTTATGACTGTAGCACTTCATATAAAAGATATATATTATGTTTTTCCCCACAGTGACTGTTTTGATGTATACATTCTGCACAACTATGCAGAATATCATACAAAAGGACAAGAAAAAACAAAACAAAACAGTATTTAAATTAAAAAGCATGCCTTTTTTATTCCTAGAATACACTGAAGTGATATTTCTATGATTTTACTCCAGGCACACCTTGCATGCTGCTTTGCTTCAGAGGAGAGAGACAATGTGCAAGGCACTTTAAATCCTGCCTCTCTCTCAGCTTTGAGGCACCACAAAAAGACATTGTTCCACTGAAGCTAATTACAAATAGAGGCCAATATGAACCACACAATCCCGTACAGTGTTTCTTTTAGTACATTCAGAACTTTAAATAGAATCATATATTCATACACACACATCCCCACATCAGTAAAAATCATACTAGCTCGATATTTGTGCACACCTGCTTAAACTGACTTGCTTAAATGCACATTTTCTAAAACAACAGACATGTCTTTGAAAAAGGAAAATCTGATCAAGGGAAGGCTGACAGTCAGAGGCGAGGCAGAAACAGGAAGACCTGCACGTCCACATTAGCCATATCCTGGAATCATACCTGACAGCATGAAGAACATTTCCCATACTGTGAGGTCTGTTTAACAGAATAAACCCTCCTACAAGAAGGTGTTGCCACATACCAGAGATAAGGATTACAAACTTCCTGGCAGCATCAACTGTGTGATGTCTGAAAATGCAAAAGGTAGTTCAAACTCCAAATTAAAGCACAGATTCACAAGCTGTGTAATGCCAATTGCTTTCTTAAAGTTTTGTACCAGAATTCAATTTTTTGTAGTGCGTTGGTGGGGTTTGTAAAGAATCAAAAAGGCGAAATTACCAAAAAAAAAAAAGTGACTCAAGCAGAACAGTGCAGCACGGTGAAGTGCAGGTTAAGATACATCATTGCAGAGTGATGAGGATGTGACGTGACAGTAACATGGCAATAACAGCTGGAACACAGCTTGGGTATTTTCAGCTCCTGCGTGACTTCGAGTGCTGGATGAGCCACTGAAGTGTGATATCTGGAAATAAAGAAATCTGCAGGGTCAGAATTAGCACCGCAAACATCAAATAAAACTCAGTGCATGTACGAAATGACACAGAAGTTGCAGGACTGGTTTTAGAAGAGAGAACAACGAAATCAAACACTCCTAAGAAATAATACTGCAGCTTACCTATGTTGTCTTTCTCTTTGCAGGAAATTGAGTAACAGCATATCTCTCTGTCCTGGATAGCTGACAGATTCCTAGAAAGGTAAAGAAAATATATGAATAAAAAAAGCAATAATCATCTTATGCTTGTGGACACAGTTTAATGCAGTGGCTCAGAAGCTGAAAAGTCCCACCCCACAATTTTTTATCCATTATTAAAAATGCAAAAATGACTATTTCAGTTAGAATAAATGTCTGTAAAGCACATTTATTCAACTTAGGTTTAGTTTACAAGTCATCCCCACAACCCTGCAGTGGCTCCAAAAAACCACCAGGGGGGGTCCGCCTCCCACAGTTTGAGAATGAATTAAAGCAGTAGCAGCAGTCTCAGCACATAGAGAACCAGTAAACTTTCACTCTGGTAAAAATTAAAACAGTTCCCCTTTACCAGGAGATATAAAAAAGAAAATGGTTGAAATGGTCCTTTAAAAGGGGAGGAGGGGGGGATAATAGTGTATGTTTTTTTTTATGGAACCTAAAGAGAACCTAAATGTATCAATGAAAAGCTGAAATGCCATCAGGATTTTTCCACACTTACATTTTCTCAATGAGCTGCTTCTCATCTAGTGCACTGGGGAGATCCCGTTTGTTACCCAGTACCAAAATCTAAAAAAGGCATTAAATTTGAAATCTGAAACTACATCAAAGTAATCAAGAGAAGCCACACAGTTCTGTGTTACTGCCACTGAAATCATGCAAATATTTAAATTGGTTTAAGTGGAACACTTACGGGAATTCCTTGCAACTGAGGTTTGTCTAATAAATTATGAAGCTCGTTTCTCGATGCCTCCACCTTTTCTCGATCTGCTGCGTCAACCATGTACCTTGAAAAGATCAAAATCAAAATTAGTCATCGCTCATCAACAGTAGTGTTTGTTTTATGACACACTTGAAAGGTAGTCAGGAATACTCACACAATTGCATTAACTCCCCGACAGTAGCGCTCCCACATGCTCCTGAACCTTGGCTGTCCTCCGATATCCCAGATCTACAGAATTAAGACCAAAGCTTGAAATACCTTTTCATAAAACCACTCCGGTGATGTCATTTACTAACTGTGACAGCAAAAAGATAAAAACTGAACCTTGATGGTGACATTTCCTTTAGTGACTTTCCTCATGTTGAACCCAACTGTAGGAATCATATCTTCACTGAAATGCCCAGACTGAAAGAAAAGACACAAGTATTTCATTTATTTAAAAAAAAATATGATACACAATTGAATTGAACTGTGGGCTTATAAGAAAAGCATAGCAACGTGCTGCATGGGAATAGAGCCAGAAAAATCAACCAAGAACCAAGAAAAAAATTACATAAAAATTATAAATTGACTTGCATGTCATTGAGTGAAATAGGTATTTGATCCCCAAGCAAAACATGACTCAATACTTAGTGGAGAAACCCTCGTTGCCTTGTTGGCAAGCACAATGTAAAACATTTCTTGTAGTTGGTCACCAGGTTTGCAGAAATCTCAGGAGGGATTTTGGTCCACTCCTCTTTACAGAAACTCTCTAAATCCTTTAAGTTTCTTGGCTGCCGCTTGGCAACTCGAATCTTCATTTCCCTTCACAGATTTTCTATAGGACAAACATCTTCAGTGTTCTGGCTGAGGGAAGGAAGTTCTCTTCCAAGATATTACGGTGCGTGGACCCATCCATTGGCCCCTCATTGCGGTGAAGCTGTCCAGTACCCTTAGCAGAAAAACAGCCCCAAAGCATAATTATTCCATCGTCACGCTTGACTGTGGGGATGGTGTTCTTTGGGTCATACTCAGCATTTCTCTTCCTCCTAACACGGTGGGTCGAGTTGATACCAAAGAGCTTGATTTTGGTTTCATCTGACCACAGCACTTTCTCCCAAGCCTTCTCTGAATCACTTAGATGTTTACTGGCAAACTTAATATGGGCTTGCACATGTGCCTTCTTGACCAAGGGGACCCTGCAGGCACGGCAAGCTTTCAAACCATTATGGTATAGTGTGTTACCAATGGTGTTCTTAGTGACTGTGGTCTAAACTGCCTTCAGATCATTAACAAGCTCCTCCCATGTAGTTTTGGTCTGATCTGCCACCTTTCCTATGATCATGCTCACCCCATGAGGCAAGATCTTGCATCGAGCTCCAGACCGAGGGTGACTGATGGTTATTTTCTCACCAAGCTTCTTGCTGATGGTCTTGTAGTCCATTCCAGCCTTGTGCAGGTCTACAATCTTGTCTGTGATGTCCTTTGACAGTTCTTTGGTCTTACCCATAGTGGTTTGGAATGTGGCTTTATACACATAACAATTGATTGATTGATTGTAATCTGTGGGAGTCAGAATTCTAGATGGGTTCTGGAAAAAAATACTTATCTCACTCAATGACATGCAAATCAATTCATAATGTTTATGTGATGTGTTTTTTCTGGATTTTTGGTCGATATTCTGTCGCCATTAAAATGAAACTTCAAGTGGCCTTTAACAAGCAATTTATAACACATAGTGTGTTGTAAATTGCTACACAGTGTTATAAATCATGAAAATATGGCTGACATAAGAGCATCTTAAGATAAAACCACAGCTGAAGTTTAAGTTTTGTTTTTGACTTATTTATATGGAATAATCAAGTCATAAAAGTATTTTCACAGTCTTGATTGCGGAAGAGGAAGGGACTATAAAAAGTTGTAGAAAACAGTTCAACAGTTGACTCTAATTTAAGTATCAATAAAAAACAAAAACAAAGAGTGAATCATTGTATCAAAATGACAAAAAGGATCAAATGAAATGCTTTTTGTGAATGGGTTTTTGTGAATGGGTTTTTGTGAATGGGTTTTGTGAATGCTTTGTGCAAATTGCAGTGGAAAGAAAGTTTGTGTATGAAGAATCAGTGGAATTTCCCTTTAAAATTCACAAGCTGCAGATATTCCTTCTCCATGCTGCTTCTTTGTAAACCTGCACTGTCGGGTGCATGCACATTTCACAGCACATGACTTGCCACAGTCACCTGACAAAGCTAAGTGGAAATGAGTGCAACAGTCTTATGACCGAGGAAGGAGGAACCACCCCTGCACAGCTACTCGTGCACTCAAAACTGTGTGTCTTTCTGTCTTTGAGTCTGGCGGGGTATTTTTCTTTCTTTTCATTTACTCAGCGTAAAGGAAGAGTATGTTCCATCCTCAAAACCCTGATGATGTTACCTGAAGCTTTTTGGGCACCAAGAAAAAATTTCTCTAAAGATGTTGTCGTCTTCTCTGTAAACGCCTGATAAAAATCTGCTTTTCTGTGCTCATTACTAGTATCAACAGCTGCATGAAAAAGAACTTACACTCATGCAGCAGGCATATGAGCCATCAATGCAATTCTGTGTTTCTTTAAAGTGCTTTAACTGTGCAAGTCGGAGCTCTTACAATTATTTTCACCTTAACGTAATTTATTAAATATATTCTTTATAATTCAATTAATAATGTCCCATATGGAACTAAAGCAAAATTCTGTTACAATTTCCAAAAGTTTAAATGTTTATGAGACAAAAAGGGCCAGCATACAAATATATTCTGTTTAATACAGTGATCACATAAAAGTAGAAAATCATCATGAATTAGAGGCTGGAGCCAATGAATGATTGCAATTTTCTGAAAACAGAGGTTACATAATTAATCAACAAACAAAACAGCAGGTTGTAAATAATTTTCTAATGTCTCTTCAGTTAACTGACTGTTGTAGCTCTTTTGGAGATAGAGTCCCACTAATCTCACGTCAATCCAAATGAAATGCATTAAAAACCACTTCTATATAACACAAAGGTTTACATAATAACTGACTACACAAATTTATATCAGACAGAAAGCAGAATGCCATACGTTTGGGAGAGGAAGTGCATCGATATTTTTAGTTCTCTGAGAGCAGATATACATCTCAAGCACAGAAACCGTTTTAAAACAGCTTCCTCTAAAAGGCTGGTAACATCTCAGTAAAAACCGAGGTGTTTTTCTTATTTACTCATCTTTGGATGATAACTGTCACATATACCTGCACAAACACAGAATTAACCCAGACTGATCTGAAGCATAGTAAATCTTCTAGAGAATATTTTAACTACAAGACCAAAGGCTGCAGCAATCAGACCACGCCTACACCAGCTGGTGGAGTAAATGGCATGATTGCCACCCTCACTGTGGCCCCCCACATCCGAACCCACAAAAGTTTTTGTTTTGTTTTTAAAAAAAAAAAAAAAAAGAAATTCCAGGAATGATTAGGCAACATGAATTGCCCCACCAGTTTTTGAGAAATACCTGCAAAGTTGAATGAGACAGCAACCCCCCGCCCAAGAAGATAGTCTTTTTCTGTGTTTTTAATCACAATCCTAAATATGTGCAGCAATGCCTTCTGTTTATGTATACATTTAACTGACTACTGTGCAGAAACCGTTAATCTAGTCCTTATTTTCTTAGCAGTGTGATGGAAATCGGACACTGCTTTGAAAAGTGACATTCAAGCCTTTAACACTACAGAAACGGAGAAGTTGTGTTTTCTAAATACAAAAGATGAAAAAAGAACCCACACAGACTCTGCTCGTGGTCTGCGTGCTACATCCGTTTTAGAAAAAAAAAATCATCATGAAAGCAATTTGGTTTTTATTCTTTGTATTTAATTTAAAGTGGAAGTCAGCTGTGCCAGAACGTGATCATCTGTCAAAATGTGATTTTCTTTACGTGTAATTTCTTTGCTTCTATTGGTAAACAGGCTGTAGTCAAAATCATTTACCAACAGGTTATATATAACATAAAGAAATTATCTGTTTTGCAAGTATCCTTATACAGAGTGTTCTACATATAATTAATCCAGTCCTTTTTAGCCACTTAAAGTATCTTTACAGAACTGTTATGCGATATTTGTTGCAAAAGACATTTTAATGTCATAAATAAAGGATATATAGAAGTCACTGATTGCAGATTCTACCTTGCGGCAGGAATGTACTTTCTGGCTGAAACGATTGGGTATCAGATTTGGTATGAGAAATATGTTTGACAGACAGGCCAACAAGTCATTTACAACAGTTTAAATACCAGCAGTCATTTTTGAGGGGAGGAAACTTGTTTATTGTTGTTACAGGGGACCTGCACTATAGTGACACACGTTCTTATGACTATAAGTGATCCTTCCAGTTTGGCTGCACCTCAGTCAACATACACTGTCAACATGTTATTAGGCTTACTTCCTGTTGACTGAAGCACCCCAGACAGCTTTTAACTCCTTGGTGCAAAACGATGTAGTATGCTGAGCTTTTGAGTTTAGTTCATAACACTGCCTCCTGCTAGCCGGCAAGCAGCAACGTAGACAGTTAAACAAAAGACCAACAATCCCTCTTAACTGGAGCTGTTTTGTGGATGCTGGCGTTACCGCAAACAGACTAAAGCAGATCCGAGAAACCAGAGAGTGTAAGCTCACTTCTAGCTTGGTAACCTCTATCCCGTAATGCGACCTAAGGCTGTTAGCAGTATCCTAGCAAAGCGGCTAGTAGCAGCTGGAGACTTACAGCGATCACGTTTACAAATGTTGTTTTTCCCGAGTACTGCAGGCCGACCAGCGTCAACTCCATCTCCTCTTTCCAGAACAAAGACTTAATCCAGTCCAGAAGCCGGTTTATTAGCGCCAGCATCTTGAGGTCGGTGGTCAACGCTCCCCTGTGGATGTACCTGTTCCTTCTCCCTCCCTGTCAGATGTGGCGTTTTTCCAGTAGGGAAGGGAAGTGGGACAAAAGCAGCTGTCATATGATCGCTCAGCCAAAACGTGCTCCTCAGCGCTCCCTCAGGGACGCAAAGGAAGTACATCCTCATGAGACGCCCACTCTTTGCGTTCTTTTTATTGATAATAATTTTTTATCTTTATAAAACTTACCTTGACGCCTATTATTACAGCACGTCCACCCCCCTGCATGCCATAGAAAGTTTACTACAACCACTGTCAGTGACGGGGAGAGAATGAATGATGTTACATTTAGTGAATAATTCAGTCTTTTACAGGAAGAAAGGATGAATCTCTGACAAATGACTGCAGACCCAGTACGTTAGATTCAGGCAGGTTAGGGTCTTATGGTGTTTAATATATTAAATAGGGTTTTTACATTGAAAAAAGAGAAAAAACAAACAAAAAACAAAAACCACAACAACAAAACAAACCCACCCCCACCCGACAAACAGCTGACAAACAGCTAACATCCCAGTAAATACTGTGATGTTACAATGTGAATAAGAAAAGATTAAGACTCTACAAACACCGATGTCGAGATTTATAGATCCACAGCTCAACCCAAGATTCAGGGGCCTGCTATTCCTGGACCTTTGTTGATGGTTGGTTGAAAAAGGTCATGAAAGATTTCCACGCTTTGTGAAACCTATTTTCAGAGCCTCTCATCACATATCTGATTTTCTCTAGTTTAAATTAAGTAGTACATCTTTTATCCATTGTGATACTGTGAGGGGCAGCATCCCTCCATTTAAAAAGAATTAGGCCCCGTGCTAGCAAAGTTGAAAACGCAATGACCTTTTGACCCCCAGTAGGTAAACCCAATCCCTCAAAAAGTAGCATGGGTTGGGGGAAATCTTAACTCCAAATACTGCTTGAGTGCTTCACGGATACCAGCCCAGTATATCTGTAACTTGGGGCAATACCAAAACATATGTAGGTTAGGGTTTTATAATATAATATATATTTATATAAAACTTATATAAATATATCTTTGGTTGATTGTAAAATAGCTTGTTTAAATTTTAATACACTCAACTCTTCACCACAATACTTATTCTAATATAGGACAGTGACCTCTTTTCTTGGCCTTTGTGTTCAATGTTTAAAATATAAGAACTTACCTCAGCTTTTATAACATATGAACAAATATATTAAAATATATTACAGCAATTCTTTAAAAAAGCTGCATGCACAATTCACGAGTCACAACCCTTTAGCCAAGGTTATTACATTTATACAGTCTCATATATTATGACTTTGCCATCACATTTTGTGTGCTTGTAAGTCATTATAACAAAAACATTATAAAATATTTATAATTCTAAAAGAGTCATAATGTAACTATAATATAAGAAACATTTACATGTTGTTGTTATTGATAAATATCCAGTCTGAGTTTAATAGTTAAATAATTCTTGTAATGATAAAACATGCGAAGCATTTTCAATAACCATGTGATAGATAATCAAAAGAAAAGCATGCTGATTACAGATTGTCTATTTCCTCATACCATAGAATCAAAACAAGCCCAAAAAAACATTTTTTCTTTTCAGAATTAACTTAGATCTATCTACCTAAGATCATTCCCAACCATGTGTCTATGTGCAATATGATAAGCATAAAAAAAACTTGCCTGATTCATTCGAAACTCATGCTTACTTTCATTTGACTGCGAAGTGAACGTTTTGTCAGGAAAAGCAAGTGACCACATTAAAAAATTGCAAACTTTCTGTAAAATGGAAAAAGACACCAAAATCATTCAACAACCTAAATAGTTTGTTGAACAAAACTATTTGTGCAACAAGAAGTTGCACAACTTTTTGTTGCACAAAGGTTGGCCCAAACCTTAAAGATCTTAAAGGAAAGACACAAATGCAAGGTCCACCTCAGATTTGGACACATACATTACGTCCCACACTGCAATACCCCTGAATACTTGGCAGGCAGTCACCTATTTCAAGTATAGACGTGAGGATTAAAATATGAGTGCATATATGTGAGTTTCTACTTAAGTCATGCTAAAGATCAAAAGTGATCATAAATCTGTTCCGTAAGTGTCTTTCACTCTCTTTCCTACATCCATCCTGTGTGCTGATACCAAACAAGACATATTATACCTTTAATTTTCATCATAGTGTTTGTAGCTTATCATGTCTCTGGGTGACTGTAGCTCAGGTCAGAGGTCAGAGCATGTTGTTTACCAATCGGAGGGTTGATGGATTGATCCCTGCATTCTCCTGCCCATGTGTTGAAGTATCCTTGGGCAAGATACTGTGTGTGTGTGTGTGTGTGTGTGTGTGTGTGTGTGTGTGTGTGTGTGTGTGTGTGTGTGTGTGTGTGTGT
>JAVDPK010002759.1:39373-55607 GCA_034780415.1 Cichlasoma orientale | reverse complement strand
GTGTGTTGGATCAGGGACACATCTAAAACCTGCAGGACACCGGCCCTCGAGGCCTGGAGTTGGGGACCCCTGCTCTAGATCCATAGTTCTCAAACCTTTTGGCATACTCCACTTCAGGGAAAAAAAGTTAAAAAAAAAGTTCATGGCCCATACTATTTTTTAAACAATTAAAAGGATGTAAGGGAACTTTAAAGGTCAGGATTAAAGCATCAGCAAACTCTTTAATACACTTTTCAGAGTTAAACTGCTAATAAAAAAAAAGAAAAAGTGTGACTGCTATGGGCAAAAATCTGCCAAGTATATCAAACGATGAAAGGCCGAAATGAGACAGTAAACTACTGATTTAAATGACCAAGGTCTGTAACTTTCAGAGACATGTGGCCAACATGTCAAGGAGCAGGTTTGGTTTTATTCTGTCAAAAACAAATAAACAAAACAAACAAACAAAAAACTTTTCACCAGGAAGATCCAAAAGCACACTGATTACAACCTATGAGATATTTTCATGCCTAAAACCAGAGGGAAGTAAATTAAAAAACAAAGCAAAAACAAAACTAAAATTACCAGGAAAAGAAAAATATCCATAAAATTGAGGCATGACCCACACACACTACTTAAATTTTAATTTCAATACCACAAACTGTAGTGTCCCTGCTCCACTGCTTACAGCAGAGAGATTTTTATGCATTTTTATCCCACATAACTCCATAACACTCACTTTTGTGCTTTCCATTTCATTTGAATGCATTTGTTTATTTTGAGAAAGGTCATTTGAAAATTCTTATAGTTCTCACAACCAAATTTACTATAAAACCTTTCACAATTGTCCCCAGTTAAAAAAAAAACAAACAGAAAAAAAAAACTTCCATAAAAGGTCAAGCACTGCTCATAGAAAAAATATCCCCCCCCCCCCCCAAAATCTGGACTATATCCTTTTCTGTCAACAGTGCAATCATGTTTGATATAACTGTTAACCTGAGCAGAATGGTTTGTTACACAGAACCATCTGGGCAGTCGCCCTTGAAAAATGTTTGGATAAGGGCGCACACTTTCAAACAACACTTGGTTGGCTGGATGAACAACGCAGGTGCTTTGAATGTTTGAGAAAAAAAGAAAAAAAACTGTAATAGACTCCAGAGATTTCAGTTTCTCTTAAAAGGTCAAAAATCCAGCCTTGACACACCCAAACAGTTACATATTCTCAATTTTGGCTGAATTTCAAGTATACCTAATATATCTACACTGGGATCTTGTGTGTTCTAACACCTGTCAACAGTCTGGCACCTGGCATTTTTTATGGCTTGCCACAACATGATTCAGTGCTAAGATCTCTCAGACAAACTCGTCTTCCCTTCCCTCCTGTGAGCGCTAAAGACCATCAAATTACAGATTTGGTCATAAAGGCTGCAGGCAACCTGTTCGAGATGATCCCAAGCAAATCTGAGTTTGCCTTTCCACAAGAGCTCACCCAAACCTGCTCGCGTGACAACTTTTTCCTCAGGAAGGAAAGATGATAAAGTTGGTGCTGTTCTGCTAATGCCGAGCAAAATAAACCCACACTCATTTGTTTATTGGTTTTATAAAACTGCTCAAAGTTGCCGGTGTTGGTTAGCAGATTATAGTTTTGCATTTTTGTTTAGTTTTTACTTTAAATTAGTTTTATGTTTAGTTTTAGTTGGGCCGGGCTGTTTGTTTAGTTAGTATTAGTTAAAAATGTTTCGCTTCAGTTCAGTTTTTATTAGTTTTAGAGCCAGTGTTTGTTGTAGTGAGTAAAATAACAACAGTGACACTATGTCATAAAAACACTGCAGTCCCAATAAATTCAAAGCCTCGTCAGGCTTGCTGTGCTGAGAAATTTGACCAAACTGACAAAGACTTTTAAAACTAAACATTTCCTACATATACTTTTTATTTTAGTTAATTTAAGCCTAGGTCATCTTCTTGTTTTCTGCAGTCTAGCTTCAGCTAACAAATGATTTTAGTTTGTTTTTGGTTTAGTTATAGTTAGCTATAAATAACCTTTGTACTCTGCATTATCATTTCTGGAGTCATTTGTGGTTAGAGACTAAATGACTAAGTGTTTATTCACGTTTCCTTTACTCTGCTGTTAAGAGTAAATGTTTAGTAAAAATGACTGAGTAATAGAAAACAAAACAGTAGAAAATGTTGCAAATAAAAAGGTTTGCCTTTGTGTGTTTGTGTCTTTAAAAAGAAACTAAAATCTTTCACTATCCACACATAAAACTTTTTGCGGCCTTGCTTGTTTAGAGTTGTTACCCACAAATAAAAACAATATTTCAGATTTTAAGATGCAAAGAACTCAGACACCTATAACATTTTAGCTAGTAAGAATATGCAATTTATTTCAATTACAATTGTTGCTTCAAGCATTTTTTTTAAAAACAAGATAATAGAGAAAAGGATCATTGTACCACTTCCTCTTCGTAATGATGCTCTTGTTTCACTTTTCATCATTTCCTTTGCTTTTGCTCCTTCATAAAACTCCAAATTCACTCCCAGTCATGTTTGGGCAGGTTTACTTCAGTTCAACTGAATCATCTGAATTATGATTAAAGCACAAGGGAATCCACTAAATAAATAATAAATTAAAAACAAAAAACATACTGCTTCTACTTAAAGTTTAATACCTCCCCCCCTTCCAAAAAAAAAAAAAAGTCTGAGGGGTAATCCTGTTAAATAATCATGACCTCAATATTACCCAAAATAACTAATTATGATTTTTGCCACAATCAAACAAACAGTCCTTTATTAGTGAAAGCGCAGAACAGAAAGAGGTTTTCAGATAGCTGACAGGTTTGAAGTCCACGGCAGGTACAGGTCATTGACACTGGTGCAGGAACAGTTTAGGAGCTTGACTTGGACTAAACAACAGAATCTGATTATTGTTTGGGGGTAGAGAGGGAAAGCTGAAGGTAAATCCCCCCTTTTCCTCTGGGAGTCAGTTACCAGACACACAGACTGGATACTAATGAAGCAGTGCGCTCATTGGGAGCAGCGAAGCAGTTGCTCTCATCTTCAGGCGTCCTCTGATTAGTCTAAAATGCAAATTCTGCCTCCGTCCAGGGATTGTGAAGGCACCCCCCACCCCCACCCATCTAACCAGTAATTAATGCTCAAAAGTTACACATACAACCACCTCTTCAAACAGGAGACTGCTGTGAAGCACACGTTGCATAAGCCTGTCTGCTTTACATCATGTGGCTCACAGATGTTTACTCATTTGTTTGAGATACCAGTTTCTCCTCACAGATGTTTACACTGGAAGGAAAAGGCATGCACGTTTATTAAAAAAAAAAAAAAAAAAAAAAAAAAAAAAAAGAGCGAAAAGAATTCAGTAAATGCTGAGTTTGGCTGGAATGTGAAAATGCAGAGTGAGAAGAATGAAAACTATTGATACACAATCCCTACTGGTATGAAATAAAGCACCTCACTGGTCTCAGTTATCTTGGCCCTTTACTCATTTACAGAGACATGATATTGTGCTTAGAAAACACTTCCCAATGAAGATATTTGAGAGAAATTCTTCTAAATGACAACGTTCAAATTGTCTGACTCAAATACTTGGAACCATACCACCCCTCACTACTGTGTGGTGCACCGAGGTGAATGTGTGGCGTGGTTTCCCGGCCGGCAACTCTGCTGCAGGCTGACAGCACCAACCAGTGACCCCTGATAAGCCTTTTTAGACAAAGAGCTGGTGCTCAGACAATACAGCTGTTTGATGGCCTTTTCATATTTCTCAGTTCATTAGCTACTGGCCAAACATCTGCCAACACACTTTCACAAAACACAAAACTGTCACCCAGGGTCTGGCTTAATCGATTGGGGATTCAATTATTCATAGACACTGATGGTCTGGGGAAATGCCACTCGCTGGCTGGGTTTTTAAAGAAGGGAAGGTGGGTGTGTTAACAGACTACAAACAGTTACGTCCGTTTACATAACTCTGTGTGTAATCTGGTCTTACCGTGAGCATCGGGGTGGTGAGGAGACCCCATGCAAAAAACTCCAGGAAGATGACCACCACAGCATGGTAAACACTGGGCTCGCCGATTCCCTGAGGCTGAATGGAGACAAACACAGACACACAGGTAGAAAGGCGGTTAGCTGACAAGCAACGGAGACCTCAACATGCATTAAAGTGCCTGTTTATGGGAAGACATTAACAGATCGAACTTAGAGCTGGAATCTGCTGAATGATACAGACTCCACATCACCTGATCCTGTGGCACAGCCCACAGCTGGGTGAGAGTGAAATTCACTTCAGACCCTGGATTTTTATAAGTATCCAAACTGAGGGCACTTTTGACTAAACCACTACACTGTTGAATGCACAATCCATTAATCATATTAGATATGTTTTTCCTGCATAAGACTACTACATTTACTCAACTACACAATGATTAGCAGATTCTCTCAAACACAAATTATATGAATACTACAAAGACTAGACTGAAGGACACTTATTTACTAAGACATATTTCTTTTATAGTTTAGCCTCCAGGCAAGAAGATGTTTTTCTACATTGATGACCTACTGAAACTAGCTTTTGTTTTCGCCATGTTATGTGAAATATCTTGTCGCCAACACAGTTCTCTGAATGCACTTTGAAAGAGGGAGTTGCAGTGAATGATGCAGCATCGAAATCTAAAATTGCATAAGATGACATGAGCAAATAAAAGCTTGAAGAGCAGCACTGTGGTTATATTAATGCATTACATACTTACAACATTAAGCTGCATCTATACTGCTTTGCTCTCATTATGAATTGCACTAGAGAAGAGAGTGAACCCATCACATAGATTTTGGCCTTCTCTCAAAGGAGAATCACCAGAACGGTGATTTTTAACAGGTTCTCTTTAAAGTGGGGTTGATTAAACCAACTCTTAGTGATAGTCGAACCAATCTTGCGTCACCACCCAAAATTCCATTATGAATCATGGAAAACCCCAGGTTTACGCAATGCCAATTTACTAATTGGCAATAAGCCATTAAATTGCAAAACTATGCAGTTTCATTTAACAGGTGACATAGCACAATATTTTGTATTTGAGCTTACTGGGTCACTCTTAAAATAAAGGCCTAGATCTGTAATGAGAAATGCACAAATAGAAATCCCTTTTGTCTTTCATAAAACCCACACTGTGGAGAGAAAGTCACTATATTCCAGCTCAATTTAATCTTTGCAAATCCGTTAGGTGAAGATGCAGCATGATGGCGTGTACGTGGACATTGAGCACTAACTATGGCAGAAAACAACGTGCTGTAATAATTGTAGAAACGATAAAATAGGCCAGGTTCAGCTGAAAGACAGTGGTTTACTCTGTAGTGTGGTTTGTAATTCTCCAGCACATCACACCAGCCCACAGGCCTGACAGGGGTCTAAATCAAACAACCTCCCATACTTTTTGCTTCATCACAACTGTACCACCAGGATATTTGCTTTACTAAGAAAATGAGGAACAATATCTAACCGTCCTATTGAAAGGATGTAGCAACTTCCTCTCCATCGAAATTACGCCCTGCTATGCATTTAGAGGTTAGGCTTTGCCATTGACTAGAGTCTAATCCACATCATTTACTCTTGTTTGATGTTCAAAAGTGAAATCTTAATGGCTGAGTGGTCAGAACCAGGGACAGTAAAGATTGATTATAAACAAAAAGCCTGACTGGAAACGAGCCACATAAGGGAAGGTGTGGATGTGTTTATAGCTGACCATCTGAGATGGTTTTCCTTATTATGATTACAACTGTGTCTTCATATGGATTTTCAGTATGTTTGGAATTACTGTCCCACCGATTACATAACCAGTACAGATGCCTCACTGCATTAGCTCCACCGTACTCACTCTGTGCCAGCAGCCAAATTTAGGAAAATTACCACTTACCCCAACTAAACAGTCAAAAATATATATATTTTTCTGGACGAATCCCTGATATAAGAGTTGTACTTTAGTTAAGGACAACTTTATCAGAACATGTCCCATCATTACAGATTTACAGGTGCCAATAAACCAGAGCGAGGAGAATAAATGTGGCACAAACAAGGCCTGACTCACCAAACTATGTACAGGAAATAAACACTTATCCTACCATATATTACATCAGGATTGGTTCTAATTCCGGAAGCTAACCAATGTTTTTAGTGGTCTGTTGTGGTGTTTTTGCTTGTTTTTAACCAACATGACCAAAACGAGTGTTTAAATATCCTACCTTGATTCATTTATAAAACCACAGGATGATTCAAGTAACCGCACGCAAGCCTGATACCGCATACAGCAGCTTTAAACCTACCCAGATATATCTATTCAGGTAAAAAGGGTAAAAAAAACAAGTCCAATTTAAGACATATGCTAGTGAGCTAACGTTGAGCTAGCTCCTGGTGCTGCTTTTAGTGCCACATGATTAAGAAAAGAAACACAAAAACGTGAGCATTAACTTAGATTGAATAAGCTAAAATCCGACGTAACTGAATGACTGTGATAAGATTAAGAGAAGCAGAGCTAACGATGACATTAGCCAGCCACCGTTACCTGAGCTGACGTGTTAACGAGCAGCTAACGAAGGCCGCTAATACTGGCAGTGCTAGCCAACAGCTAGCGGTGTTAGCTCTCAGTCTCCGTTAACCCGCTACCACCGATAGCCACGACAAAAGCAGCATCAGCTTCCGCGTTTTCACGAAATAAACATGCCAGCACCGGCGGCCGAGAGCCGGTTTAGCTGACTGGCAATCTAACTTATGGGAGATAAATAAATATTTAACTCACACTTCCTCCATCTTTTATTATAATTTTCTTTGCAAGAAGAATGCTGCGGTTCAGCCGCTTCTTCTTCTTCTTCTCCCCCGTCATTGTTAACTTATGTCCATTCTTGTTGTCAGAGGGTCATCGTCGCGCCTATCAAAAAAAAAATAACCCACTAATTTCGCCTCCTGTGCTCATCACACTTCGGGTAAATCGGCTCCAGGAGGCAGCTAGCAGCGAGCTAACTAAATGATGATCTCTCATCCCCACCTCACCTCACCTCAGCCCGTCTTCCTGGACTAAATGTCGACCCGCCCCTTTCAGGCTCATTCCCGCCCAGCAATTGGCTATCTAATACTAGGACGAAGCCCAACTGGGCATCTGATTGGCTCAGGAGACGTCACCGCCATCGAGCCTCACTTTGTGATTGTGATCATCACGTCGCGGGTAACAAAGAGGAAATACCTTATTTGGAGAGTGACAGCGTTTACGGAGAAAACGTACACCGTCGGACTGTTTCCACCGTCGGACTGTTTCCACGAACCCACTGAAGACAATTCATTCTGTGGAAATACATATATTCATACCCCAAATCTTCCATACATGCATATATGTATACATATGAATGCACATGTATGAGTATATGGGCCTCTGGGAGGTTATTTGAAAGGAAGATGAATATTGCAATCATTCACTGGAGAAGAAGGAGGGGTATGATCATATAAGTTTATACTTCTTCCTACTCATTTTCCAACATAAAATGTGATCTATCTATCTAATCTTTGACATGCAGATTAACAACACTTCTGGTTCATTTCATATAAAATGAAACTAAAATAAATAAATAAATAAAATTCAACCCTCAGAGAGGGTGGGGAAAGTTTCAGACTTCTGGGTAATGGAAATGGAAACCACCACAGGATGTGTGCAGTTGTAACAAATTCATAGTGACCACAAAGAAAAAAAAAGTGTATCTGCAAGGTTGGCGTTCTGAAGAGTGTAATCAATTAAGAACAAATTGAATGGATTATAAAAATCGAGAGCTGAACTGACATATTTGTGATTTAAATCAAGGTCACAGGTAAGTTTATTGATTTATTAATACAGATACAGAAAAGCTTTACCACCTATGGAAGCTTGTTTTCACCACTGAAATAAAATAAATGTTGTCATACTTAAGTAAAAATTTGGGGTTGGGTATTTGAAAAAGTCAACTTATTTACTCAGAAGTGTGAATTAGTACGTAGAAATTGAGAAAATAACTTGAAATTTCAAGTTTAGTCAAAATTTGGGTGGCATTTTATTTTTAGTTGCAGAAACATGCTTCCATAACCATATGACAATATCTGCATTCATTTTAGATTTAAGCTCACTTTTTTTTTTCACTTTTTTGTATTTTAGTGTTATTTTTACCTTTCTGGGCCATTTCATTCTGCGATATTGTGTTTATTTTATTGAGTTTCATGTCTTGGCTGCTGCTACAGGAATAATGTATCACCTTAAACATATATCCTAGTTATACATTCACTTGTCTAAATTATCAGTTTAAGTGACATAAGTAATACATTTAAATTTGACCTATTATGTTGATTTCCAGTAAGAATATGTCTACTTTAAGACCTTGCAACAGTAAACAAAGTCAGTCAGGTAAACTAAATGAGTCAGAATAGTGTAGACCTAAAAAAATATACAATAAAAAAAAAATTGTGGTTTTGTGAGCCAGATGAGAACTAAAAAGGCAGTGCTGAAGTCTGTACAAGAGAGAATAACTTTATGTACAAGGTCAGACGTTTTCTGGTACAAGTACAAGCTATTTATTCCCCACCAATACAAAAGGCTCCTGTTAGTAACAGTGTTTGAGCTCAGAGTAAATTAGTAAAACAGACTCTTGTATAGTCGAGTGCTCCTGATCATGTTGTGCAGTTTTTCTTGACAGAGCTCGTCACAAAGAACAAGTCAAAAATATCTGCCTTTTATTAAAATGTGAGCTGTACAATTCTGAAATAGGTTTGAAAAAGAAAAATCACACACAATATACTGACACAAAGATGAGTAGCAGTCCAGATCTTTCACAATAACAAAACCCCTGAAGAATAGTCAGCATCTCCCATTAAATACATATGTTTTCAAAGCAGTTAGTTTCCATAGCAGCACTGACAAATCTAAAGTCTATAAAACAAAGTGCAATTTTTTTTTTGTTTCTATTGACACACAATTTGGAATATTCAAATTATTACAACTTATGGTATTATTTTTATTATTATTCTCAGTTTAAATCTTCATCCTCATCAATGAAAGGGATGTCTAGGTCATTAAAGGTCTTGCTGGCAACCTGGCGATTGTGGGCTGGGGAGGGAGTGTGCTCACTGGGCAGGAAGCACATGGGCTGGATAACGTCTGCCTTTTCTCTTGATGTGGATTCTCGCTGTCCATTATCACTTTGGGACATTAGATGCCTAACTTTCTGTGACTGGTCAGAAGGTTTAGGAAGGCACTCGGGTTTCTGGGTTTTCCCATGAATGTTTGCATTTCCTGAGAAAATAAACATCAAATTAACAAACATATTTGGCATGACATTTGTAGCACACAAAAGAAGCTACAGTTAGGGTCATAATTTCTTGGATAAAGACCCAATTTTTTGCAGTTTTACAAAACTATTGTGAGGAATTAAAGCCATTTTTATACACAGTCCCCCATTTTCAGACATTTAAAAATGACAAGCAGTCTCATGCCCAGCTGAGACCTGCTCCCCTGTTGTTTCATGAAGCAGACATAACATATGAAGTTGATTCAAAGTGTTTAATTTGTGTTTTATAGTTTTGCACTGTAATTTTAAACGTAAGGCCCAAAGAGAAGTCAGTCCAAGTGAAAGAGGCCATTATTAGTCCTAGGGAAAAATTATCTTTATACAGATGAAACCAGCTTTAAGGTCAACTTAATAATTTATTGGTTAAAAAAAAAAAAAAAAACTGACAAAAAGCCTTATAACTTAGAAACTATGATTTTTACAAGTGTGGTATTGTCAACATATAGAAAGTGGAGTATAAAGATTTAAAATGCCATGCCACATTTGACATCTGACCTCTCCTTCAAGGCCAGTAGATTGATCTGAAAGTCAAAGTGATAATAATGTTATATAGAGCTATTTAAAACTATGTTTCTTACTGGTTCTGTTTGTATTGACAACATAAAGGCATATAGGGAATGATATATGGGGATTCTAAATAGGAGCAGAGCCTCTCAAGGGAGGAAACACAATATTTGGTGATGTAATTTACTGCAAAGGATTTTCACACAATACAAATACAAAAGCTTTATGTTTATTTGTGCGAAGTCTTGTTAAACTCAGAGGAAGGCCAAAGTACCATACCTCTTTACTGACCTTCCGAGTCCAAGGCCCCCACTTGGTCCAGGCTCTCGGTGCTCATCGATGAGAATGAGTCCAGGTTCTCATTGTCGGATTGCTCCTGCTCCAGGTCAGGCAACCCGAGGACCAAGTCCGTCCTGTAAATGGGGAAAACATTAACATTCAAATAAGTGAATTAAAAGGAACACAGACTATAACTACAATTAAACATCATCAGCTCACTTTTCTTTCTTGATGGACCTGATCCTTTCAATGATTTTCGCCTCTGTTTCGTCAGGTTGCCCTTTCTCTTCAACCTCCAGCTCAGAGGCCTTTTCAACAACCTGCAGAGAGTCCAGAGCAGCATTTGTGTGAGATCTCTGTGGTTTGTTTGTTTGGAAGTACATTGTAGATTTGAGACTGCTAGTGGGCTAGTAAGTAGTTTTTATAATTAGCAGGCACCATTTTGCTTGTCTTGTTCAGAAGGATGTACATACACACATGCAGGCAATGCAATTCAACATCATGTAACCAAACTTGCAAAAGGATCATCTCTGTAAATGTTTTATGAGAAGGGGTTCGACATGCTTTTAGATCACACAAAACAGACAAGATGTGATGTGGTGAGTGACTTCTTAGTTTTGAGGATTAAACATGACATAACAATTCCACACTATGGCTTCAAGACTTCATATAAATGTGTGGAAAGGTCTGACTATGAGGAAAGATGGTACTAAGTGATAAACACAGACAGAGAGGATGGATTAAATCAGTTTACGTTTTCCCTTCAGCAAAGTTTTTCTTAATGAATAATGCATCGTTGCAAAGCTTCGACTGACAGTGTTATAACAGATGCCGCTTGACCCGGGTGTTAGCATTTATTGTGCCCTTGTTCTGTAGCGTCCTCTCACCGTGGCTTGTCTCCTGAGTCTGAGCTGATTGACAGCCACGGCCTCTGCGTGTTCCAGATCATGGATATTTTGCATCTTCTCTTTGTAGCGCCTGAACTGCTCAGTAATCAGGATCTCCACACAGCTGCACACAACACAGTCAGTTTATTTATTTATTTTAGAAATGCATACACTGCCTAACAAGGATTGTGCAGTACAGTAGTGCACAATATGATTACTCACAATGTAGTCTTAGACACGTCCCTCATACTGAGAAGGGGGTCGTCAGAATCAGGTGAACGCAGGATGCAGGGGGCAAACACGATAGCAAGCGCACTTGCTGACATCTTATTGTGCTCTTCTTCATTTGCAACTCTGATAGAAAACAAACAGGTCAAAATCTCATTGCGCTAAAAAAAAAAAAAACCCCAAACAGACTCTGCCTACCTGACAAGGTGAAAGATAAGCCGCTCTAATGTGTTGAAATTGGCAGGAGGAAGTTCATCAATCTTTTGGTACACAGCCCTTATTCTCTCTTCTTTCTCTGGTAATTCTGGGGATGAACAAACAGGAGAGACTTTAAACATCTACACTCACATCTAGCTACATTTTAATCATTTGAAGTCACCATTAAAGAAGCTAATTTATAAGTACAGCGTTGACATATTCATAGCGCCTCTCAGTATTGTGTAGAATATCAGAGCTATAGCTACCATGTTTCTACCTAAGCATTAGACGCACATGCACTCACCAGCCACATTATTAGGCACACCTGTTCAACTGTTTATTAACATAAATATCTAATCAGCCAATCACATGGCAGCAACTCGGTGCATTTCAACATGTAGATATGGTCAAGATGACCCGCTGAAGTTCAAACAGAGCCTCACGTAGCCCTCAATCATATAAACCCACTGCTTTGTACAAGTGAATCAAGAAGCGGCCAATTCATTAATCAATGCACCTGTGAAAATGCAAAACAAATGTTGAAAGTTTAAACAACATAAATATTTCCTCACCCACAGCATGCAGAAAGTCATGGTAGAGGGCAAACGTCATGAGGGGGTCAGGCAGCTCTCTGAGCCAGCGTTTAATGAGGCCTGTGATGGTGTGGATGGGGTAGTCATCCAAACATGCCGTCTCAGGATCTGAAGACAAAAGACAGATCACACAGATTTAAAAAAAAAAAAAGAAGCAGACAAAAAAAAAAAAAGGTTACATTTAATAGTTTTGTGCCATTAGATTCTGGGGGTTTACTTCATGTAGAATATTGTTAACTGGATTTGATGGATTCTGGAAATTTTGTGCTTTTCAACTTTCAGCTCAGGTGCAAAGAATTTCTCACCCTTCTGCAGAATCTGGTGAAGGTCCCTCGCTCGGCAGACTGGGCCCGACTTGCGGTAAATCCCTTCAGTGTAGAGGCCGTTTAGCTCCATATGTATCAGCAACATCTCCATCACTTTGGGCACGGGGTTGGCTTGACTGGTGAGCATGCACACCTGCACGCCGAAGTGAAGGGTGCCTGCTAAACTGTCATCCTATCCCAAGATGAGAAGAGTAAACATGAGTTATGAGAAATGAATGTTTTTATAGTTATTCAATCATACTACGGTACTTTATTTTTTTTTAAAAAATACCAACCTGCCTCGCACACCGTGTTGAGCAATTCATGATGATTTTGCTCAGGCATTTCTTGTGGCATATTAGCTTACAAGCTAAAATGAAAACAGAAGAAAAACACAGGAAAAAATCAAACTTTTATTTCGTAAAATGCTGCTACAATTTGGGGTCTGTCAGCTTTTTAAAATTTTTTTTAACCCACCACTGCACATGTAGGCTTTCTCCATTCCCCAGATATAGGAGCCACACAAGTCGCACGACTGCATAATGTGCACCTGGTATGTGTTGAACAGGTGATCCAGAGGACTGTCAAACTGTAGACACAATAAGTAAAACAAGATTCATCATGAGATTTAGCAAGATTCATAATGAGTACATTTAATAAAGATGCTTAACTTACATATTTATCCTTTTTCCTCTTCTTCGATGTCTGGAACCCAGAAGTGAGATATATAAGAGTTGCACTCTCTGAGTAGTTTAGAAACTGAGCATAGACTGAATGCCATCAAATTTACCTTTGTTGGTTCAGACTCTCCTCGTTTCCTTCCAGCCCTAATGAAGCCATCCAGCACAGACTGGAAGAGGTTTACCACCAGTGGGACTTCTGCCTTCTCCGCGTGTCCTGCTAGCGTGTTCACCTTGTTATGGAAGCCCTTCATCAGATCTTTGTAGCCAATCTGAGGCTTCTGTTGGTGCCAAAGAAAATGTTTCAGTATTTTCATTTTCAAGCCCTTCAAATTTTTTTTTCATACTTTCAGTGACAAGATTTTATTAATTATTTCAAAACACATCAACTTATTTACAGGGAAAACATGAAAAAGCTGGAAAAACATCGACTGACCTGGACAGAGTACATGCTTTTGATGGTCTCTCTGAACTGCATCGTGGCTGAAAGGAAAATGTTCTCGGTTGGTGACAGGTCCTTTCTACTTTGCAGCTCATTCACCTGATGACAAATGCGAGGAAAGAGTTATTTAAAAGTTTATCTAAAACTGGTTACATAGTACTGAAGCTGAAATCAGGAATTAATGAGTTAAATATAGTTAAACCTTGTTTTTTTTAGTTTACTGCAGTTAACAGCCAGTGATTTTAAACAGTCGTGACAGCTGGGTTTAAGGTTGTATACAATATGGCCCATTTCATGTTGCTCATCTGTGATCTAAAAGCTTTGAGGGAACAGGGTACAATGACCACTTACCTGAATATTAAGTTAAAAAATAGCACATTTATGGTCTGAACAAGAGAGCTTTGTGTGTTTAAACTTGAGTTATAAATCTGTTGCGCTTCTCCTCCTTCCTCTTAAATTGTGATCTCACCTGATTCCCGAGGAATTCATCCAGGTTTCGTAACTCCTTGGGGTCGGTGATCTCTTTGTCCAGTGAGGCGTCCCACTGCAATGCCCGGGTGGCCCGGCTGATTCGAATGGTGGGGTTATGATTGATTCTCTCATGGTTTAGATTTCGCATTTGGTAAGGATGTGGACTGTGCTTGGGCAAGGTGACTGTTGGCAGCAGGACAGTGGGCATCATCAGTCATATTAAGTTAAGTAGGATTTAACTTCACTGAAAGTTCATTTAACCTTAAAAGAAATGCTAATCGTTAAAAGAATGTGACATTAAGAGCTGTCCAGACAGCACTAAAGAAAGCAAGTGTGTTAACCAGTGGTATGATAATGAGGTCAACAAGTAGTTCTATGTACCTTTTTCCTTCTTTAATTCCTCACCCTGTCTTAAAATAATGACTTGCGCTTCTGCTCTAAAGATGTCCCTACGTTAAAGATCTCCTGCAGCCCAAAGTGTATTAAAGTCTATTGCATCATTAAAACATCTTCACTGTTCAAACACACTGACTCTGCATTTTCAGACTTGTGGTTACCCATTTTATCTGATGGAAGTTCATTGCTGGGGGAATTTTTGGGTGCCATTTTCTTCAGAAATCTACTGAGAAACCACATCCTGCAAAAAAGACAACTTATGTAATCTCCACGCAGCAGAATGTCACAAACATCAAATTAGCTCAATGCTAATGTTGGTTTTTGAATCCCTAAATGATTCCCTTCATGAATTAACTGAGTGAAGAGTTTCACCTTTCAGGGGTGGTGGAGCCTTGCTGTCCTGTGTCCTCACTGGTGGAAGTGACTGGAAGGCTGAACGTCGAGCCATCAGTTACTGCTAACATCTGAAACAAACATTTTACAAGCTAGAGCACAGATCTTGTAAAGAAGCAAACGGTGACGGTCAGCCCTCTTTCCCCACCGCATTCCCCTGCAGCGCCAACACCAGTGTCATGTCCCACAGAGCCTCCACCATCCTGCACCCAATGAACGTGATATAATGGCAGCATAATAGTGACAGTCCATCATCATATTCAGTCATCATGCACCCTCTTTGCACCTTCTCCTGCTACCAGCTAAACTTGAACCCTTTTTGCTTTAATTAATGTCTTTTCCTGTGATTTATTTGAGCAGACACGGGTTAGCTTGACAGGCAAATTCACAGACTTTAAACTGTATTTTGCATGTTAAACAGCCATCAATAGACCAGGCTGACTCTTTATAGAGTAACCAACCAGTGATGTTTGCATCCATGCATTATTTGGGACAAGGGGAACGTATGTTAGTTTAATAACTGTTTGGTATGTACAACTTTTATTGTTAAAGATTAATAAGCTGTAGTCCACAGTTAAAAAGACGTGATGCAGAGTTAATAAATCAACACTATACAGCTTAACTATGGGCTGTAAAATTCTGTAAGTAGGTTAGTTTTTGATGCATAATCAGAGTAAGTGTAAATAAGGCAGGAAGTGACAAATATCTTAATTTTGAAGCAACCAAAGATATCTAGCAGCAGCTAATCATATCCTTCTCATATTCTGTGAGTCTGTCCTTGCTGACCATCTGCTCATTTTGGCGAAAAGACATGAGAAGAGAAAAAAAAAAAAAAATTCAGAAATGAGATTTAGACATGGGCTTTAACATTTCCTTTCTGCTTGAAAGCAAAGGCTCGCTTTTCCTTGTCATGGCCTGCATAACAGAAATCAGAAGTCCCAGAACAATCCAAGGTATCCAAGCGGTCCATTTGGTGCATAAACATGCAACGGCTGCATGCAGAGAGGAGATCTGGTTGGCAAAAACATCCCTTTGGTCAGTACCTTGACCTGGGATTTGAAGTCCCAGATATCCATGCTACTGGCTGAGCTCTTCAGATTGGCCACAGCAGGGCTGATGGGAGGCAGAGGAAAGCTCCAGTACTCGCTCTCCTCCTTGGAGCCCGCAAAGTTAAATGCCAAACCGCTGCGGCCGTAGGCTAAGCGCCGCTTGTGTTTGTTGTGCTTGTTGTGCTTGCTGCGCTTGCTGTGCTTGCGGAGAGGGAGCCTGACCTAATTGGGCCAGGAAAAGTGATGAGGCACAGTCTGGGAGACCTCCTTTGACTCATGTGTAAAAAGCCTCCTTTCTTGTGTTTGTCAGTTTAACATGAGCTCACAGTACACAAAGCTGCAACACTAACATCTATGCAGCAAGAACAACAGCATTGACTCAATAAGAACACACACACACACACACACACACACACACACACACACACACACACACACACACACACACACACACACAC
>JAVDPK010002759.1:27631-39273 GCA_034780415.1 Cichlasoma orientale | reverse complement strand
ACACACACACACACACACACACACACACACACACACACACACACACACACACACACACACACAGATTAAATATACTTTTGAATTACTCTTTAGGTCATCACAAGAACTAATGTTACCTGACTGATTGAAGGTGAGGTGTCAGAGTCTGATGAGCTCATCTTGGACAGTTCATCTGCAGACATGGACTTTTTGGTGCTGTTTGTAGATGGAAATAAATATAAAACACTTTAAAATCATTGTTAATAGCACCAAAATCTACACTTTAACCCATAAGAGGCCACACCCCACAGGAAAATGTATTCAGAATTTTTTTTAAATTAAAAACATATTCAACGAAGTTTCCAGAACACGTGAAACTGTGTCACACTGGGTTCTGCCATATAGACATTAGAAACACCTATTCAAGCTGAAACAAAAAGCAGGCATCTTATCCAATTAGACCCATAAGTATTTGGACAATTAGACAATTTCTGTAGTTGTGCCTCTGCACAGCACCACGGTCGATTTAAAATCAAATAATCAAAACCCAATTGGAGTGCAGACTTTCAGCTTTAATTCAAGGGCCGTAACAACAGTATTGTACTGTGTTTAGAAATTGAATTCATTTTTGCACATAATCCCTCATTTTCAGAGGCTCAAAACTAATTAAGAAAAACTTACATAATTTCAGTTGGTTTCATCTGTTCAAAGAATTTTCTGGCAAAGTCTAATCAGGCCTTCTTGTGATTGAATGCAAACCCTCTGCATTTTTATCAGATTTGTTTCTGGTGCCACGCAGCAGCTCCTGATGCTTTTTTTTTTACTGACTTTATCACCTTCTAAAATAAGATTTTTTTTTTTTTTTTTTTTTTGCATATTGTGTTTTAATGGCAATGGCTGCTTTTTTGTTTTGCATGTCTTTCAAAGTCAAACTTTACAAGTTTGCTAGTGGTTTTTCTTTGCATTGTGCGTTTTGCAACACAGAATACTAATAATAAAAAAAAATCTACTTCTTGGAGCAACGTTTGTAATCAGCAGGGTTTCAGAGCTGGGACTGTTGGGGAATGCGAGATGTTTACACAATAAGATGGACCGGCTCGGTGAGCTGATTAAAACCAGTGGGAACAGTGAGTGTAGTTTAATGTCCTTCATGAAGTACTGCAGCAAGACACTAACGCATTCACGCATCACGGACCACAGTGTGACTGTACCTGGCTGAATATTGAACTGATAACTGCAGAAATGCATCCATATTACTCACTATGTGTCACTGCATTTGCTGTTTGAATCCGGTTTGACAATAAGATGCTTGGATGAACATAAGTACACTGCTTGGATTCCTCCATCAGCTGATGCAGAGATCAGCCGAATGACAGTGCAAACGGCTGAGCATGATAACCAACCTCTGCACCACATACTGGACATGCAGCTGAACACTTTCTCTAACATCTGTTTGAGCTCTGCCGCCACAAAGACAGATGCAGAAAACCTCCGCAATGTCACGCCACACGACCTACATTGATTGTACATCTTATCTCCTTACGTATCATATTTAAATTTGACTTATTGAGCTCTTTACTGTTTAACTGAGCGCCTTCTTTAGTGTAATTTCTAACTTTCTAAGCTATTTTGTTCTGTGATAATGGCTGCAATTTCTACAGAACTAAGTTGCTTTTCATGTTTTGGCTGCTGTAACAGACATTTCCCAACTAATGTCTCATCTTATCTTCACCTTATTTACATTCACGAAGGCGTCTCAATTGTAGACCTTGATGATGATGATACGCCTACCTGCTCAGGAATGTTCGTGACTTGGCTAGGTGCTGAAAGGGGTTTTTTCTTAGCCAAGGAAAGAACTCTGTGTCTCCAATTCAGGCCTTTTGGTGCTGCTGAGCTGGCCAGTGCATTAATCCTCTTTAAGAATGTATCAAATTGTTGATTTGGCCACTCCTAAAGTTTTTGTAATCTCTTGGCAGATTTGAGTTTTTCAGCCTAATGATGGCCTCCTTCACCTGCACCATCATCATCATCATCATCATCATCAGTTGGCCCTCACACTCAGAGTTCCAGTGAAAAGCTACACAATATAGATTCAACACTTGGAATCAACTCGAGATCTTTTATCTGCTTAATCTGCCATTGAATAATGAGGAAACAGGCTTCAGACGTGAAACTTTTACTTTTGAACCTCTGTGTATAAAAACGATTAATGCAATACTTAAATTAAATCTGCATTATTAAATTAAGTCTGCATTTCAATCACATCTTGATTGTTTGACTTAAAATCCATTGCATTGGTGTACAGAAGCAAAACTACAAAAAAAATTAGGTCCAAACATATTTGGAAATAGCAATATAATTAAAACATGTTTCTGAGGCTATATGAGCAGAGCTAAAACTAGCAGAAATATTTGTATGAATTTCTGATGGCCAGTGAATCTAAAATTGGAAAAACTTACCGAAACTCATCTCTCTTCTCTCTTCGACGGTGTATTTCAGGACTCGACTCGTCTGTAGGTTCACCTTCGCTCTGTCTGACCTTCCACTTCTCGGCCTTCTCCTTGAACCCCTCTATATCTTTGTAGCGTTGAAGCGTGCTGCCCTTAAGGTGGCTGGTGGAGTCGTCACTGGTAATTAGATCTATAGGGACAGAGTAGGGTCTGTTGAGGGGTCGAGGGGATACTCTGCCTTCACGTTTCTCCTTGCTTTTGTCCTTCTGTACAGAACTGCTGTTCATTGGGTTGGGCTGCTGCGTCTTGTTTGGGCCGAGCTCTAAATTTTGCTGCCTCTTCAACTCGGGTTTTACCACTCTGTTATGTAAAAAACAAAACAAACAAAACATTAAAACAGACATGAATCCTAATATTTTTAATATGTTTGAATTCTAGTTTTAAATGAGAGTAAGTTGAGCAAGAATTTTTATTTTTTATAGTTTTATCAAAATAACTGTATGAAACCTGAGGCCGTTTTTCTGCTGTAAAGCTGTCACAGATACACCAGATTATTATGGCGTCCTCCTCTTATTTGGCCACCAGAGAGCACTGACAACTATATTTTTTGACTGTAAAATGTTCTGGTACATTTCAGTGCACAGTGTTGATCAGATTGCTTTTATACACACATTTAAAAGTCTGCCTTTAAACCCCCCCCCCCCCCCAAAAAAAAAGAAATGAACTGGATTATCCAGGTCATGTGTTTTTGAGTATATAACATAAAAATGTTTCATAACATATAAAGTATTCATTTGAAATCATCTCTCCCTGAATACATCGCACAGTCCCAGATACATGCGCCTACTGCAAAATGTGCCATTAAAAGGGCACTTCTGCCTTTATTTGATAGTTCAGCAGTGAAGACGAAGCTGCACGGAGGGGAAAACACGCAGCAAAGGGTCGCACAAGATCCGAGTAACGACATACTCAATAATAACTAGAAGAGCTGCTGCTCCTGTAATGTACTTCAGTGATATCAGTACCTGTTCTGTCCAGGCTGGGCTTCGGACTGGTCATCAATTTGCTTCTCTGGTGTGCGTTTGGACCCCTCCAGGGAAGTCCTCCATGCTGTCTGCATCAATGTAGCAGTTCGATTATGGTTCCGAGAAAACTGACGCCATGTCCTCTGTAAAAGCAGAAACCCTATTTTAGCTTTATTCTGCATTTGATCTTGACTTTGGGAATAGTTTTTGGATTTGGTGGCACAATAAAAAAAAAAGCCTACGTGACTGAATATCTCTGACTGACTCAGCCCTCAGGTTTAAATGGACACGAACAATGCATGAGAAAGCTCACCCTTTGTTGCTTTATTAAGCTCCATTCTGAGAGGGTGTGTAAGCGAGTAGTGTACCGCCTTGCTGCCTATTTAAGTAGTGAATAACTTAATCCCAAGGGTGAATTTTGATGTTAAATCGATATATTTAGAAACCTGTGTTGGCAGGAGGTTTTTTGTTTCGCATAAAGACGTAAGCTGTACCTGTATGATCTTTGTAGCATCTCTTTTCTGCAGAAAGTGAAACCTTATGAGACACGTGCGGAACCAGTGCTGCAGGAGGATGATGCGGCGCATCACTTCTTTATTAAATGTGTCTTGAAGGAGTTCCCTTTCCTTTTCCTTGAGGAAAACCTAAATAGATGACATACAAATAACAAATGACGGCACGTTTCTACAGTGAATTCTTCATGCACCCTGCTTCTTTGACGTGTTTATCACTTTACATATGACAGATATCTGCAATATGTGATTATGAAGTGAAAGCATTCTCTGATTAACGGCAAGATTCCTTCATGGCAGACCAGAAGCTATTTAATATGGGCACTGATTGGTTTGATTTGGTGGTTAACCTTGGTTTTTCCTATTTGGTAGGTGTTCTTATCCAAAGCCATCCTCTCAAACAGTGCAGTAATGTGCTCTGGAGTTGCAGGAGTTCTTTCTGGAAACAAAATCCTGAACTTCTCAACAAATTCCTGTCATCAAGAGAAGAACAACACCAGAAAGTGAAAAATGAATGAATTAGTTGCCCCATCTATTGCATATTGCTAAGGAATATCTACACACAGTTTTATATTTATATATATATATATATAACTATAAAAGGTGTGCCCACCTCAAATGTGTATTTGGCACTGTAGCCAGACTTCTGGATGTGAACCATCTGCAGTAAGCCTATATACCTGATTTGGTTTAGGACAAGTTCATCATCAAAGCACAGCTCCTTCTGTTAAAAAACAAAAAAACCCAAAGATTAATTATTCGATCAAAACATTTAAAATTCATCACAACGATGCTGCACATTCACAGACGACCTTTTCAGCGTTGGAGCGAACACAAAAAATGAAGAAAGGCTCGGCTTTTCCAACTTGGTCCATCAGTTTTCTGAGTGATGTCTGCAAGAAACATGCAAGCAGTGAGCAAATCAAAATGTCACTCATTAAAATATTTCATCTTAAATAAAGACAAAGTTCCACCCCTGAGCCACCCGGGCACCCGTTCTGAAGTCTTTCTGACTCTCAGTGATGGGATGTCACTCGGTAACATGCAGGATATCACAGGTATGAATGACATAAAAATGAAATGTTCCCATACCAGAGATATAGTTTGGTATTAAGAAATAAGTTATAATGTTAAACAAAGTTACACAGAAGACAAACCTGAAATTGAGTGCCGACTGTAGCAGGTTTTGTTTCCTGGTGAGGGTGGAAGATGGATTTGCTGGTTTGGTCGTGCGACGTGAGACCAACTACATGTCGGATAGAATGCAAATCGACGAGATTCTGTTTGAAAAAAACATAAATATGACCGTGAGCTTCCTGACTCTTAAAACAAAGTGACAGATTTATGATCAAGAATAGATGAACTCAAATGTAATAACGCTCTACCTTCGGAATGAGCTGCTTCTGTCGACCACTTCTACTTTTCCTGCAGCAAAGCCAGACAAAATGAGACTATTAAAAAAAAAAAAGTTACATTTTATGGAACAAGTCAGACTGTTTATCCAAAAGTCTAATTACCTTTTCTGCTCGAAGTTTGCAAAAATGTCCTCAAATACTTCAAGAGGACATTCGTCAGAGCGATCAAAGGAGAAATCCAGAGTCATGTTGTTACTGCAAGAAACAGAGAACCTCTTGATTTTATCAGTACAGAACAAAGTTCTTATTTCTTTTTTTTTAAAGTTGCATGAATGTGCAAAGCCTTTACCCCTCTAGATGTTCATCATTACAGTACCATCTGGGATGTTTCTCATTGGTCTCAGATTCATTCTGCAGCATGACTACAACCCTAAACGTGCCATTCATGCACCCGTGTATTATTTTTACCTGGGCAGTTCAGTCACAGAACTGCGAAACCGTAGTATTTCTTTGAAGGACTTGTGGGAGCTTCGTCTTGTAGCCACTGTGGTGTCAGTAAAGCGAGTTAGTTGCATATAATAAAAATAAAAAAAGAGAAACATTTCACTTACAAAGGATAAAGAAACTAGACTGTCTGGATAAATGCTGACAAACTCATTCTGGGGAAAAAAAACCCCCAAAACAAACAAAAACAAAAATAAACAACAGTCACAATGTTGTCCTGTAAAGAAATTCACATTTTTTATAACTGACTACCTACTTAATTCTTTCCGCTGCCGTGACATGTTCTTGAATACTGTGAGGATGCGGATGGCTGCTCGGAGGACACCCCATCTGAACTGTGCTTCTGGGCTCGATGCAACCAAGTGATGCACGAAGGAGCGCTCACTGCTGCGCAGAAGTGATATGACATCAGGACGCATGTGCTCTGTGTTTTTCTTTCTGAAGTCCTAATGAACAAGAAAAATCATGATCAATACCCTGCAACACGCAGTTTGCTAGTATTCACGGTATTTACATGTGTGCGAAACTAAAAACTAACAACACTTTCACAGTTTTCTTTGTGGAGGGAATTAATCATTTACTTGCTTGCATAGATTTTCTGCCCCCCACCCCCCACTTGCTTATCTAACAAGGTTACTGCAAAGCCACAACATGTCACAAGGACCAGGGTGGGTGATGGAGAGTAAGAGCAAAAAAAAAAAGAGGAATTTTACGCCACCTTGATGTGATATTTAACTCTCCCAGCAAAGTGTTTAATCACAAAGGTGGGCTCTGTATCTGGAGATGGTATTAAGTATGGGTTGTCCTGATGCTGCTGCTTTATCTTGTCCAACAGGGTTTCGTCTGTGGCCTTAGCGAGGCTGAAGATACACAGAGGGAAAGAAAAAGATTCAACTTGATATATGGGAATGAACATAACACTGACCGACATAAGACCAGATAATAAAGCAACAGTAAGAGAAATGACTCGTCAAACTATTTTAACTGGTGTTTTATTGAGCAATATAATTATATTTAGAAACAGAAGAGTTGGCACGTTTATTCAGCCAGACTGACACGAAAGGAAAAATGTTTCTGAATCATGAACTGAATCATCTCTTCCTGTTGTGAACTGTGATATCCCTGAAAAACAAAACTGAATTGCAGTTACATTTTAGTATGTTGTTGGCAGCAAAGAAACTGGAAACGGAAATGATGCAGACTTTGACTTTTCTGCTATCACAGAACGAGTCTACGGGCACCCATAAGCCTTCATAGAAGTTATAATTATTATAATTATTGAAGAGTATTCAAAATTTTCCATTTTAACTACATTAAACAATTAAATAATTTTGTCTTGTTTCTTTTACAAAAATACCAACAATACTAACAAAAACTAAACATTAACCTGGAACTAGGTGTGAAACATTTTAGTCAAAATTAAATAAAATAAAAATCTGGCTTGATTAAAAAAAAATAAATAACTGAAACAGAATTTTGTACTTACAAAAGAAACTAAACTAGAACAAAAATATGCAAGAAATGTCAATTTGGTCACATTTTTCAAACACACCAGCCTGAACTGAATAAATATCTGGCTCAATATTATAATAAAACTGTAAACACTGCAACTAATAAAAACTAAACAAAAGAGTAAATATTTTTATACAATTAAAGAAAAATACACACCTGAAACAAGCAAACAAACTATAGAGACTAAAGTGATTTAAAAACAACAAATTGAAATTAAAATAGAGATAAAAAGTAATGAAAAATACAAAACTACAATGACGCTGCTTCACTTACCTGCTCTCTTTATCCAGCAGGTCGAAGAGTCCGACTGACTTCTTGCTGATCAGCTGAAGGCAGCCGCTGTTGTCAGTGAAGCTGATGTTTTGCCAGGTGATCCCTTCTGACACAAACTCCTCCTGGAATTTTTATAAATGAGAATTACGCAATCACGTCTGGTGTTAATGTGAATCATTTCCCAAGCACTGCTGCCGCAATGAGTTCCAACTAATCACTAAATATAGTAGAATATAGTAAATATAGTAGAAAACTAAGTATAGAGTGATTGGGATACTTTAATTTGATTTGAAAATAAAGCAAAGCGACAATAAAAAACTGAAAAAAATGTAGCCATTGAAGGACTTTGAGAACTGACTTTATGATGTAAAACATGTGTGAAATGCTGTGAATTTAGATGAGATATTTTCAAATAATGTTAGTTAAGCACACAGGACAAATAAGATGTCCAGTGTGTGTCGATTTTATAATAATAAAATGATTTTTCCCCCCATAAATGTGTATAAATAAACCTACTTGCTCATGCCTGAAGATGTTCTGGTTGATGTAATGCTGCAGTGTCTCGTTGGAGTAGTTGATGCACAGCTGCTCAAAACTGTTTGTCTGGAGGTTTTCAAACCCAAACATATCCAGGACACCGACGGACAAACGCTAAAAACAAAACAGCAAATCCAGACTTTAATTACTAAACCTAAATAAGGAAACAGCCTGGCAGGGTATGAATTAAAAAAAAGAAAAAAGAAAAAAAAAGAAACAGCATGTGGTAAAATTTAATTTAATCTCAATTCTACCATTATAAAAATCTAATTTAAATTTACATTAGATTAACTGCACAGCCCCACTTCAGTGTTTCAGAAAAATGTGAGCACATTGCAACTTCCCCTGCAGCAGCTCTGATTTGAATCATGCGACTCACTGGGATGGACTCCTCAATATCTCGTTTATTCATGGTCGCATGGTTGATGTGAAGGACGATCCAGTCAAACAGAGCACCGTACAAAGATTTGGCCATAGAGTCCCGCATTGCGATGGCCTGAAAGCACAGGAATACCCCAGATCTGTACTTAATATTACAATCACAAGCTTTGGCATAGTACCGTTTGTAAAAGATGGATATAATGTTTGGGTCTGAAATATGAGCCCTTCTTTCACTCCTGTATTGCCACTTTTGCGTGTCTTTAGCTTGTCTTCTCACGCCCACAGTTTTCTTTTCTCTTACCTCTCACCTAGACGGCTTAGCAAGCGCTTACTCATCGTCATCATCATCATCTCTCTAATATTGCAGAACCTTACCGTGCAAAATCAAATGCATGACTGGTGCTAAATAAATGAAACTGAAATAAACTGAATGCTGAAGTGCTGTGATTCAGTTCTATAAAAGTCTATGGGAGAATCTATGACGTTAGCAAAAACTTTCTTGAGGAGTTTAATTTTGTAAATCACGGTGCCGATTAGAGTCAGAACGGAGGGTAAAGCAGGTAATTTTTTACAACTTCCTAGCCGCTGAGTGTCTAGCTTCCCTTGGTTTCTTAGTCAGATTCAACCATCGCTTGATGGCGACGGCGAAACTGCTGAGCTCGAGGCTTCACGACAGGACATGACCAAAGGGTGATGTTGATGGCTACATTCATCTTTTATATGCAATTGATAATTAGGTAATAGAAGATTGCAAAAAAGATTTGTATTTAAACTTTTTACCTGTTCTATTGTGTACCGTTGAATTAAGGTGAATTTGGCAGTCATCACTTTTCTCTTGGTCAAAGTGTTTACCAGTGGCTCCTCTTTTACCTGGAAATAAAAAGAAATTCGCAACTGTTGAGACATTTCTTCATGATTTATTCCACTAAAATTACAACCAGACAGGCTAATGTGTTTATTTACAAACCACACTTTTTGTGTACACTGTGTTCTCATCTGATCCAGAAGGGTTTTATCCAACTAGCATAATACAAGAACTTAACTGGACTTTTCAAGTAACCTTTATAAATGCAGCAGTCATGAATGTTTATCTTTATGACCCAACCTTCAACAGGTGTGACAGTGTAGCCAAGACTTCAGGAGGTCCAACCTCCAGGCTCGAATGGTCCGCTGTCAGAGTGAATGTGACATTGCCCAAGTACAGGATGGCAGAGAGGATGGAAAATATTCTGCACAGTTGAAACATACACAATTATAGTTGGGGGAAAAAGCTGGAGTACCTGGAGAGAACATGCAAACGCCACACAGGCCCCAGACTGGAGGGCCAGTTTGACATTTTACAATAAATCTGACTAATCGTTTGTTTAAATATCTTACAATATGTAGCAGCTACAAGAGTAAAGTGAGTCTGGTTTGAGAAAACAAAAGAATAACCCCTCAGTGATTTATTTTAGAAATGCACAAACTCAATTTTATTGGCTGTGTTTTTATTAGAATAACACAGGACCTATTATGTGTTCCCTCATTTTCTGTCATTTACACACTGTTCCAGTGTTGGATGTTCCAAGTAATGAGGTCAATGTGCAGGTAATCACTGAGAGCCAAAAGCTCAGGCTTCAGACTGCTCTGAATACTCTGTTACAGATACATTTACTTGATCTTGGCTCAATATAACTTCACCAATAATATTAGTAAGGTTATCTCAGGAGACCCCACCATAGCCCCTCGGAAACAAAACGTTTGCTGCTCAAACACTTTGTTTGTGAGAGGCAGCCAATCAAAGAGTAAGCTTAAAGACAGAGGAATTTAAAATGGCATTTTGCAGACAACTGAGGGCTGCAACAAGGCCCGATATGATAAGATTATTTTGAACTGTGAATCATAGCTCAAAAAGTTTTGATTGAATTCTGATAAACCACTGTAGGGGTGCAGAGCGAGGTCATGTTCACAATCCATTCAAATTTGGCTTCAAGGGACACTTAAAGATTTATTTGGTTGAAAATTGAAGGAAAAACCCCCCCCAAAAACTTAAAATATCGTGTCACATCTAACCTGTGATTTCCCCTTCAAGGTTAATAGCCAGCGTCACGCCACTATTATGGTTTAAAATTGTGAATGAATGTCAAAGTTAATGTGACCCTTAATGCATTTTGCAGCCGACTAATAATAGTGTATGATGGCAAAACATTGCTTCATTGCTGTAAACATTTCAGTGTTGCCTTTGAGGACACCCAGTGCTGTTGATAGTTGATATTATTATATTAAGTTAATTTCTCCTCACGTAAACGTAAGGAAAAGAGTCCATAAGAATGCAATCCATGAAGTCCTTTATTATTAATTTTAAGCTTTTTCCTTTAAACTTTACTCCTCCTTTTCAAACATTTGCTGCGTGTGGCTCTTCGTTACGGAAACTTTTTTTCCCTTTTGCTTTTATGTGCATGCCTTCTTCTGAGGCTGCCAGGTTTTGGAAATAGTTGCCGCATTTTTCTCCTGTTTGACTTGACAAGCTCTGACCTGTTACTGATATCACTATAAAAAACAGAAACGTTTCGATTGTGTTCAGTTAAATCACACGCGCCGTGTACCCGCACCGCTGTTAGATGAGTCAAACTATGTGCTGTGGAGTCCATAATGAAAAATCTCAGATAAAAAGAAAACTATGTACAACATTTCCAATATACACAGCTACACTGAATACTTTTACTTGCGTTATTTTGATCTTTATCATAACCATAGATACCGTTTCTTAGTGGAGGGCAGGAAGCCAACCATCTCCATAGCTTGCTGGAGCCTCTCGTACGCTTGCTCGAGTTGCTCCTCATCATCTAAAAAGAGGTCTTCCTGCAGAACATGCAGAAAAGAGATAGGGGATACATGTTAATCAAAGATATAGATGTTTATGAATGCAGATCATATCAGTACTATAAAAAGGTCCATACATATATTTGACAGAAACAGTTTGTGAAGCAACATCCATTAACATCTGTCATTTATTTCCCACAGCGGCAGCATGCAAGCCCATGCAAAATCAGGAATACACAAACCTGTATGTTTGGTTTAATTCGGTCACACTGACAATAAATCATGGGCACCTGATTGAGATCACATGTGTAT
>JAVDPK010002759.1:0-27618 GCA_034780415.1 Cichlasoma orientale | reverse complement strand
TATAATTTATTTATTTATTGTGCCTGAGCAGGTAGCTCATGCAGCCCCATGGAGCCTACGCTGCATGTTTGCACTGGCATGTTTTCATGAGTGAAGCTAGGTGATCATGTTGGACTTGAAGCCAACACTGAACAACAGCCATTTTTACTGACACGTACAATGAGAGAAGACTTCAACAGTGACTGAGTCTTTTGAATGAATGTCAGATGAGACAAGAGCGGCAGGTGCATACACACTAGCTGCTGCACTTGCATTGGGACTGAGTCAGATAAAATTACAATCCATTGCTGTCATTTCACGGAGGTGCCAACCATGTGCAGATTAATTAGGAAATTCCTGTAAGACAGGTGTATCACAATTGTCCGAGTCAATGTCACCAAAACATGCAGCCAAACTCCTGGAAGGGTGTTTGTTGTTGGCCATGACACGATATACAAATTTCCCAATTCGTGACCATTATAATGAATGCCTGTGACTCATATCTGGTAGCCCTAATTAAACCATTACTTCATTAAAATATAAAAGCTACTAAACTGGAATCAGTTTAATCACCAGCAGCTGCTTTGACATGCTTCACTCTGCTGTTGAGACATTTCAAAACTCTGTGAGTCTGTTTCTATAAAACATTCACCACTTGTTTTCCCAGTTTTATAACACTAAATAAAGCACGTGTTACACTAGTCTCCCCTTTCTCTTTCACCGCTGCTGTAAACCCTGCGGATCAAAGGTACCTGCTTGAGGTAGAGATAATCCTGTGGCTTTAGGAGGTAAAACTCTTCTCGCTCGTCTTTGGACGCGCCCATCAGCAGATAGTAGAACACATGGAAGTTCCTGCAGGACGGAAGTTACACAAGTCTATGGAATTTTCACTTCAACTTTCTTATTGAGTGAATGCTTCCCTGCACTGCGGTTGGTTACACTCAGCCTCCTCTGTATTATTTTAGTCACAAGGACTCATGAACAAACTGGTGACATTTCAGATTTATTTCCAAGAATTATTTTTTAAATCTTGTATTCTATTTGAGTCTTGATTATACCTCTCACTCTTATCTCGAGTCACCAGGCGACATTTTTCCAGTAGGTACTTCTCAACAACTGCCCTACAAAAGACACAAAGGAAAAGAATGTCAACAAAACCCATTAAGCTGCAGTCGTTTTCTGCATCGCCTTATTAAGACGCTGCAAGAAAAACTGGTTTGAAACAAATATATATGAACACAGTTAACTTTGAAGAGACACTAATTGAGTAGAGGTGGTCTGTGAAATAACAAAACAAAAAACAATACAACTTTACCCTCTGATTACGCCACTTTCCAGGTAGTTGAGCTGGATGAACTTCCCAAAGCGACTGGAGTTGTTATTCTTTGTAGTCTTGGCATTGCCAAAGGCCTGTTTAAAACATAAGAATAAACAGACAAATTTGTAGGCATTGCTTCCACAGACACTGGCACCCAAATGATGCAATACACAGTGAATAAAATTCAAGTGGGTAGTATTAAAAATATACAATGGAGCAGTTAAAAAGCAAATATACTACACCTTCATTTAAAAAAAAAGGTTTTTTGTTTTTTCTGCAAATATCTGACCTGATTGGCTCAGAGTTGTCACTATCAGCAGGTTACAATTCAGTCATTCAGAGATTCACCTCTATTACAGACATGATTGGGCATGAGCACTAAAAACAGGAGCTCGCTGAAGTCATGTTCTGCTCATGTGTTAATAAAAAGAGGAGATTCAGTGTCACTAAAGGCCCAGTTCCTTCTTTGGCAGCTGGCATTTTCTGCCTGCTGTTGCTCAATCTTACAAAACTGGAAGCCATCCTAAGAGCTGATTAATTCACCCTTTTAAATTCATCCTGTTTCACCAACATCAGCTGATTCCTATACCCCTGTCTTTAATGGCTTCATATTATTAAAAATTAAACTAATATTTATTTCCAGCCCTAGAGCAGATTTTATGACCGCTCTCACAGCTGTAAGGACACTTCTTCTCTGACATGCTGTAATTATACACAATACCATGACATTTTGTCACTTGCTATTAAAAGATAAGTGACAAAGAATTACAAGCCTTTATTAGCTGCTGCTGACTGATCCATGCCAGCCTCTAAAGCAGAGGTGCCAAACATATGGACTGTGCCTGGGAAAAGGTCCAATCTGACCCGCTAGCAAAGTATAAACGTTTTAGAAAAGGAGGTCAGAGATTTTGGGCTTTTCACTGAATGGATCATGACATGAGAGAGACACAAAGACTTTTCAAATTGTTCATTTAAGCAAGGTCAGAGATCTAAAGTCAGTTTGACAGTCTTAAAGACGAAGGTATCATCCATAGTCTACTATACCGCTCCCAATTAACACGGTAAAAGCCAAGTGTCTGTGTCACAGGATTTTTTGTTGATTGATTTGATTTGATTGTGGCACCTCATTTTAATAACAACAGAATGACTGAGTGTGGTAAACATGGGCGATGTACCTTGTTTTTTTCTTAGGAATCTCAGGCTGTTCACCTGCTTTGTAACTGGGCGGTGTTTTCAGGATGCTTCTTTAAGGTCAAAGAAAAGTAACCATCACCATGGAGGTGTTTTTTTTTTTTTTTTTTTAAATGGGTAGTGATAAAATGTTTTTTCTAATCCGGCCAATAAGTTTGGGATGCCTGAGACACAAACTAAAATGAGTGCTACACCCCTGCTCTGATGATACAGTTGTACTACTTCATTCCAACATTGGCTCGGCTGATGGTCATGTCCTAACAGATTGGTGCAACGGTCCTGACAGTGAGCCACATATGCACATGGTACTGATCACACCTCACACAAGTGCACCTCTGTAATTTTTGAGGTCTTCTCAAAAAATCAGTGATTAATACAAAATTTAAAAGCAAAGCCAATTTCACATAAAGAACAAAGAAGTCTAAAGCATGCTGGTGGATGAAATGGGGGGAGAAGAATGAAAGGCATGTGGCGAGAAAAAAAAAAATGGTATGTGGTATATGGAAGAAAAACGGGTGAGCCAAAACTCAGTTTAGGGACCTGATCCCTCTAACACAGGGAGCATTTTCTATCATAACACTGACAAATACAGGTGGTGTAAAGAAAAGCCACCTCACCAGTCATTAAAATCACCTTAAATCACGAATCTCTGAACATAACAAATACTAAGCATCCTTCCTCGTCCTTCCTCAATCATTCACCGGCTTTCTAAATGTGCTCTCGATTGTCAAAGCATCGAGAACCCCTGGAATAAAGAAAAAAGAAGCTGCTCCTTTACAGACAAAGATGTTAAGGTACTAACTCGGGTAGACATGCTGACGCCTTCTCAGGTTGATTACTATGAATTACCACAATGAACAGTTACCACAGTGGACATAATGGACAATTATTTTTTACACTGATGAACTGCAAATGTGAGGATTAGTGGTTTCTACTCTTCATACAAGTGTAATACAAATTGGTAATAATAATGATAAAACACACACACACACACACACACACACACACTTTGCAGTGGCTAATTTTTCTTTCATTCAGTTTTGTGTCTCTCCAACCCGAATGCAAACAGTTTATGACTCCAGTCACCACGGAATTAAATACGACTTTTATTATGTCAACAGCAGCAATGTTTTTATTTGACTAGTGCATGCTCACGCTACAGTACTGTCCGGACTGTTCATGTTGTTGTCAAACTGCTACACTTACTAAAATAAAAGTGGAGCGGTAGATGTTGTTTATGTGCTAAAAATAGGTCATTTAGCCTGTTGCTAGGTTGTTGCTAGGCATGCCTGATTCCATTTTTGCGGATACAAAGGAAGATGTTACCCGTCATGATACAAAAATCGCATGGTGCATTTATACGTTGTTATAGGCGCATAAATGCTAAAAACAGGTCATTTTAGCCTGTTGCTAGGTGGTTCTAGGCAACTTGGCATATTTATTTAGATAAAACCTTCAAGGGGTCTTAGATGTTCCTGTGTGCCAAGTTTGGTTGCTCAGCTCCTGATGGTCTAGGAGGAGTTCATGGACAACAATCAGCCACAATTCCCACATCAGGATTGGCTGGCCTTATTTACCCATGAACACCTAAATGTTGCAGTTTCTGACTTGCGAATCAAAATAAGTAACACAACCACTGCCAAATGGACTGTGGAATACTTAGGCCAGAAAAGGGGGGAATGGGATAGAGAACGGCTTCAAATAATCTGTAATCTCCCTTGATATGCAGACTTGTGAAAATCCATGATGCATGGCCGTGGATTGAAAGAGTGCCTTTGTGAGAGAGCGGAGGGATATGGGAAGAGATATGTTGTTCGGAGCTGCCCGAGCCTGTTTGGACAAGTTCTCGTTTTTGTTCTCTCTGTGGAGTTCCTTCAAGACAACGCCCTGAACATTCCCCCTGTGGAACTCAGCGATCATGTGCTTGATCACCAACACCTAACTAATCTGTCATTCACCATTTCTGATGAGTGCAAGGTTTCATCACCTACTGAGTAATAACTGCAGATTATTTTCCTGATGAAAAGATAAAGAATCTGACATCAGCAGCTGAGATCAGAGGTGTGTACTTTCCACTACGTGCAGTCAACAAGTGAGATAACATTTAACGTTACAAGACAAAGAACAGAAGCCCCAAGTTTTTCAGATCTTAGACAAAAAAGAACAAGTCTTAAAGTGTGACTCATGAATACAAGGCAATCCCAGCAGCTTCAGTAGACGACAGTAAGAACCCCAAATAGCAGATTAACATCAACTGATCCTGATTACTATAGCAACAGCTCTTTTTTCCTGCAGTAACCAGGCCTTCTCTGCTTAAAAACTGTGGCGTGACATCTAAGACTTAAGTAAATCTTCCCTGTTAAAATAATAATTTAAAAAAACAAACAAACAAACAGATAACCGCCACGCTCTTTCCTCAAGCTAAATCTGTGATTCCCCCCGGAGGCTTTCGGGAAAACAGCACAAAACACTATAAAAGGTGGTAAGCGGTTTCAAGAAGAAACTTGCTTGACTTGTTCAGAGTAAAGAAGAATCCATATTTAGTAGTAATGAAAAGCTCCCTTGGGATTGTGTTTGCATGTGGGTGTGGGTGTGTGTCTGTGTGTATCATCAGAAACGAAGTGGACTTATAGCCTTTGTGTAAGAGGTTAGTCGCTGTACTGCTAAAGACATAAAGGATGTACATGAACTCCAACCAAGTGTTCCTACACATTTTGGTACCTGTAAGAGATTTAAGTGGAGGCCTGCCTTCAACTCTCAGTCCTTGAGCAAATAAAACACGTACTTTGATCAGTTTAAAGGAGGAAAATCATTTGGCCTAGTTTCATGTCTGCTGTCTCTTAAAAAGTGCTGTGCAATTGTGCAACAGGCAAATGAAACAGAAAGCAAGGGGGAAATGTGCCATTATTCATTTACACGGCTACTGCAGCACAACCCTGGTGTGACAGAACCAACAAAGACTGCAGTGAAACTACATTTGTGGATTTAAAAAAAAGTGGGAATTCCCAGCCAGCAGACACTTTTACTTTCAGGTGCTTTCGCATTTTGGAATTTATTTGAGCTTCATGTAAATCTCTATAAGAAAGACATTTTGCAAAACAGACTAGTGTATTACAAATCACAATATATATATATATTATATACACACACACACAGTACTGCTCATTTGTTGTCCTATTCAAATGCAAATGTATTAATGGCTCTTCAAAGCTTCTCACAAATACATCATTGCAGCAACATCCTTTAAAGCTGAACTTTTTTGTGGTCACTCCTGATTCGGCTGAGGTTTCTATGGCAGGAAGTGCAAATTACAAAAGGAGTAGTTTCATTATTTGCAACTTTCTGTTTTTGATTTGCATGTCTAAAAAAGGATATAAAACAAGAAAAAAAATCACCTTCATCAATCAAAAACTCATAACAGCACAAGTCAGACTCAAATCTAAAGCAGCCTTTCTACTTGAGACAACTCTCAGCAGGCTGCAGCAGAAACAAATGATAAGCTTTGCTCTGCCAGTGAGATCATCGGTTTCAAACATGCGGCCCAGAGGCTAGAACTGGCTCGCTCAAAGGTCCAATTTGCCCCACTGGATGGCTTTGTACAGTGCGAAAATCACAAAGAAGCCATTAATTACTTGAGGTTTCTTTTAAAATGCTCTTCTATTGCTGGTGTATCCTTACTACACAGGAGTTAAAATGGAAACTTCAATGCCTTTCTTGATCTTGACAACTTGATGCTGGCCTAGAGACTGAATAGCAAACCCTTGGCAACCTCTGGACGCTAGGGAAAAAGATGTATTCCCCAAACCCGTTGGTGAGTGGTTGCTGGAGGTTTCTGGCTGTTTCCAAATGAAATTGGTTGCAACAAGGGTGCTGCACCAAAAACCTCCTTGTGATCGCTTGGTTGATAGCAGACTGCATGCTGATTTGCCTGCAAACAGTTCCCATTTGCTCTCTGAGCAATAGTGAAACTTAAACAAGTGCAAAGCAAACTGGAAAAAGAGATCACACAAACACATTTCAAAAAGTGCAACTTTTACTCTGAAGGTGAATGCTTTTGTTTCAATTTTGCATCACACTTTTCACTGTTTCATCACCGCTTGGCAAATAGTTGGCGACTGTTTGGCGAAAAAAATTCTTAGTTCAAAACCAAGAGGAGACACAAATCCTTGGGTTGCTTTAAGAAGGGTGCCAAGAGTAAAAATCTGTGCCACATAAATTGTGCGGCCCTTGCAAATAAGGTATTTAGGTACATTGTAACCTGAAACTCTACTGAAACATTAATGATCAAGCAGACTCCACAGAGAAAGGTGGCAGATTGTAACCAGGAACCCTGTTCCTGTAAGGTGACAGTACTAACCACTCCACCACCCTGTTTGAAGCTAAAACACCATTGCTCTCAAGGTTTTATCCCCTTTTGTGGTCTGTAGACTGTAATGTAGTCTAATGATGGAGTCTCTAGATATTTGCATATATTCAAAAATATAACTGTTTTCCCACATTCATTAAGACATGCTGTTAATCTGTTTCACATCTAATAAAATGGAAGAATTAACAAGCGATAATACCTTCTGATTTCAGGCGTGCGATTGCAATGTTTTAAGGTCTTGGCCATGGCTGAGGTAAAGTACTTTTAGAAATGTTATTATGGTGCATGTTACAGTGGTTTTACTGGTCTGGCCCACTTTGGGCCCGTCAGACTGGGCGTTATGTGGCCCATGAACTAAAATGACATCCCTGCTCTAAACCAACCTAAGCCCAGGTGTGTCAACCATATTCAAAACAAACTATTATTTGGGGTTTCCAGTACAAGCTGGTTCATGGCGGGATGAGAAAAAAAAAAAAAGATAAGTATGCTCTGTTCTCAGTGAGATTTACGATAGCATATAAGGTGGGCTGCAGCCAGCGATCATTTCCCATGACCCATTTCCAAAAAGGGTTTAGCCTATTGTCACCAAGCAAGGACACATTTTCAAACTGCAGGTTTTGTTCATTCAGTTTGCACTTATTTTAAGCAGAAAACACTGACCTGGATAAAAATTTACAGTTAAAGCAGAATCAATCAACTTGCTGAACTGGTGTTTAATGCTTTTGATTAAAAAAAATAATTAGTGAGTCATTGTTGCTTTTCTCTGTTTTATATCAGTGTAAATGGACTCTTGTTTGTGTTTTGGACTATGTGACTCATGAAGCAATAATGCGAATACTTCAGTATTTCTACGTCTAAACACTCAGAGTTTATCTCTATCAGATAACAATCAATGCCAAAAGGGAAACCCTTTGAGGTCGTGTTGCCTCTCTGGGGGTCTGGACTGCTCCAACTTTTCTGATATCAGTGGTTTCAGCTGCTTCACATCACTGTGACCTACCTCTAACACCGGCCCAGACCCGAGGATGGTCCTTTCCAGCCCGCTGGAGTACGTTCTCTGGCTGAGTGCAGTCAAGCAGTGAATGAGATAACTGCTGCTTTCAGTCTTCCCTGAGCCACTCTCACCAGATATCACAATACACTGGTTAGCCTGCCTGTTCAGCATAGCACGGAAGGCCACGTCGGCTATGGCAAATATGTGAGGGCTGAGTTTGCCCAGCGGTTGGTTCTGATACATTTTGACGTACATGGGGTTGTAGTAAACAGGCAGGAACTTATTGGGGTTGATGGCGATGAGGATCTTGTTGGCATAGGTGTAAATTCTGTGCTTGTAGAAGCGTTGGCGTAAAACCTCCAGAACACTTTCTTCAGTCAAAGTGGAGAGGTTGCAGAGGTCATCACACTCTGCTCTAGAGATTTGTGCTTTGCTCCCTCCATTGCTGATCTGCTGCTGCAGGATAAAGTAGTAGCCTTTGCTCTGAGGGTGCCACCTGTGTGCCTCTGTGGGCCACAACAGGACTACCTCCAAAGGGCAGTCCCCTGCCTTCAACAGCCTCTCCTTTCCTCCACTCTCCCTGACCTCCAGCAGGCTGTATGTCTGGTTGGGGTCCAGGTCCAGAGTGACCACAGCGTTGTTGATGACCGACTCCACAGTGTCCCCAACACTGACCTCCAGGGGACAGTAGGCAGCTGTGTCATGTGACACCCTGGGGTAGATATGCACAACACGGGCCTCTTCATCATGCTCAGGGGCCCCAGGTCCATCTGTAGTGCTCATCCTGACGATCAGATAGGCGTCAGCATAACTCACAGCCCCAAATCTCTGCAGGCATCCACTGTTTAAGCACACATTTAAAACCAGGAAAAAAAACGCACATTTTTGTCAGAAAACAACATCGTTTGCTTAATTTCCTACCACTTCCATCTAAATCCCCAAGTAAACATCCACCCAGTTAAACAGCTCTCTAAAGAAATGAAATGCCAAAAAAACAAAACAAAAAACAAACAAGCTCCAAAACAACTCTCACCTTTTGTGGAAAATCACTCATTTAATCTTTTAAAAGCCGAAATACCGCAGACATCCAAAAGAAGAGGACGATCTCTGCACCTCCGTTTGGCGCTAGCGAACTCCTATCCCACGGCTTTTAAGGAGGAATAAAAAGTACCTTCACCTGAGCTTTCCAGTAAAGGCGAGCCAAGAAACTGTTAACATGACTTTCAAATGAAGTAAAAAATCATTTCTCAGCAGCTCGGCGTCGTTCTTCCTCTTGTGAATCGCAGCTTGGTTTAGAAACTTAGGATTTACGTCTCCGCGTCGTCCTGGTCGGAAAGTTAGGTTAACATTACTTCCTACATTTCTCCACACGCACGCACATACACAGTAACACACCCGTCGACGTGTGGACGGAAATAAACGCATTTAATACTTCACTGACCTGTAAAATATATCTTTTTGATCATCAGCAGACATAACCGCTGTGGAAACATTTTTTTAAAAAAAAAGACGAGAAGGAAAAAAATAGAGTAGAAGAACTTCATAGACTGAGTGAGAAGTTTAATTCTTCCAATTTGTCTGTACAGGTGAGCTATGGGGTTTCGGCTCCCCCTAGAGGAAAATTAGAGTACTACAACCACCTCGCACCACTTTTATCAGTAACCAAGCATATCTACTGTGTTTACACTACTTATGACTTTCTTTTCTTTTCTTTTCTTTTCTTTTCTTTTCTTTTCTTTTCTTTTCTTTCCTTTTCTTTTCTTTCCTTTTCTTTTGGCTAAACACTTAGATTAAGAAAGCGGTAACACATGGGTGTACCTGTCTAATCCTGGAATAATTAAATTTTTTTCACTATTTTAAAATAAATACATTATGTCACAATATTTCATTACAAGTAAAAACTACTCAGAAAAATCTGAACTTACTCATTAAGTATTGTTTAGTTGGCTAACCAGCACTACACTTTACATTTTGTTAGGAAAATGGGAAATAGGTGCACCAATCTATTAAAACAAATGCACAGACAGAGTATGTAAGGCAAAAACAGCTCCACAGGTAGTTTATATTTAGTTATGCGGTTTAGTTGCCAACCACAGGGGCCAGGCCTGATCCAAGCTATTTTTTTTCTTTTGCTTTTCTCAAATGTGACCATTTTGTGAAAAAATACTGCTGATTGCATCTGTTTGGGTCTAAAAACTATTTAAATTACTTCAGAAGTACTATCTGAGAGCTTTTAGGGTAAGTCTTTCTTTCATTAACTTGATATAAAATGTTTCTTTGAGTCAGAAGCCCAAAAGATAAAAAACAAAAACAAACACCCCCCTCCCCCACACTGGTTTAATCTTTAATGATGTTCTGCGTTTCATAAGTATATAAGAAAACAAGTCTCAAACAACTATATCTAAAACTAAACTCTAAAATGATATAAATGGCTAGAAATTAGATTATGTTCTAATTGAACCTTTCTCTTTGTGTTTTTCCTTTATATTTTATAGAAAGGGGTTGTTCAGGATGGAAAAATGTTAAAATCTGCATTTGTGTCATATAAAAGAAATGCTTGCTGTGGTGTGAGGATTTAAAATAAATAAATGAAAAAATATACATCTACATCAGTCAGTAACCAGCTCTTATTTTACTTGACTAAATTAACAATAAAAAGCAATACATATGCATTATTAAGCAAATCAGTCTTTTTTTCTTGGTTAAGCCCATTGTGTGCTGCAAAGACAGAGGTGTGCACATTTAAATTGAAGGTGAAATAATAAAAGTTGAAATTTGCCTGTGACGTGCAAATGTATGCAAAATAATGTGTGTATAAAGTTCATAAAGGAAACATAAAATGTGACTTTTTACAGCTAAATGTAAGTTAATGAATGACTGGTGTTACTCCAGATAAACCGGAGTATGTTTTATGCCACCTGCTCAAATGTGCTTCAGTTTATTTGACTTCCTTGATGTTAGCTGCAGTTTCTCGGGAAGAGAAAGCAGAGGGGGTCCGTCCTTTTTTAGATGCACCTTACACCCTTTGTAATGCTCCCTTGTTGTTTACAGTAGCTGCGCACCACCTGTTGTGAATGAATGAAAATCTATATGAAATTTTATTGCATTTTTTTTTTGAGTAGGCTCTATTTATTTTTGCACATCTCAGCAGATTTTTTAATGAATGAGCCCACAGTCAAGACGGCCCAAGGTGAAAAGTAATTTTTCACGCGGCACCTCAACAACTGAGGACGTCCAAAATCAATAGCATGTCTTGTGATGATCAGTTTTGCTTATGCTAATGCAGGGCCTGTCCATTCAGGTATATAATGACTGCAGAGGTGTTGGAGCCGGTGTATCCCAATTTGGTGAAGACGCTTGGAGACACGCTGACAGCTTATTATTGTGTGAGGAATGAAGAGAGGCAACGTAAAGTGTTACTCAGCACAAATCAGCTGCTGTTGATAGCGACTACCTGCAGAGGCAGCCAGATTCACCCACACAGGGAGACAAATTAGGACACACACACACACACACACACACACATGCACGCTGGATGAATGAGCACACATAATCTCTTTATGTCATCATTTCTCTTGAAATCCTGCTGCCGAGTGCGGTGATAAACATGTTTGTGGTCATTTCTGCTGCATTGTGTTCGTTTTGATGGGATATTGATGGCATCTGATGATCATTAGGTGTCACGCTTGTTCCTGCTGGACTGAGCCAGTTCTGCAAAGACACACTGAATCCAGTTCAGTAGGCACACGAGTACACACCCCAGAAAACGATTCATTATTTCACTCCCCAAAGCACCAACTTTGACAAGATGTGGTTCTATTTTTAAGCTCTGCAAAGTAAAAAAAAAAAAAGAGTGCAAATTTGACACACTAGTATACTTGTGACTGAAATCAAGAGCAAAAAACCCCCACCAGAAACTGAGATATGGTACTGAAATTCCTCTGAGAATTAGGACTGTGCAATTCACCCTGACTTGAACTTCTGTCATCCACCATTGCCCCTTTTCTTCTTCTTCTTCACAAACCCTCCATAAATCTGAAGAACTTTATTACCTTCCAATTTGTCTGGACATGTAAAGTCTTCTAGAGCATTCCTCTTTATTTTACAGTGCAGGGGCTTTTTCATCCCGTGCATCCGTTTTCTCCCCTCAGCTCTCAGTGTGGGGACAGCCAAGACTCTGAGGTATGCAGGAGTTCATTCTTTCATGTCGGACACTGAACTTAGCCACTGTGAACAATTCCCTTTTTTGCGTAATGCTCACTAATGAGCTAAGTTCTGCATCTTCAGAAAACTCAAGCCCAGTGTGTGCTGTTTGCAGCAGGAAATCTGAGCTCGGTGTATCTCGTTCTGCAAGAAAAAGAATCTTTATGCAACTTATTATATTATGGAGATCTTATTTTATTCTTTTTTTAAATGGAGCTCACAGATTAATAATGCCTGCTGCAGAAAACCACCAGCTGCTTTCACGCAGTGATTCATCCAAATGAGAACTCCAGACTTGCTGCAAAGAACACAAGCAATTCACTCATCAAACAAACTGTATCACTCTAACATATTATGACATAAGATGAGTGGGTTGGCCAAATATTTAGAGCACATTTTACTTTCAAATACAATAAATGAATAGCTCTTTTCATGACTTGCATATTAATAAACCCGTCAGGCCCTAAAGCTCGTAACAGTGCGATTACAACAATGTAATAATACTCTACTACATATAAAGGTATTTAAGTTTTGCTAAAGTACAGACTATTAAAAGCAAAATGTATTTATGAGACGAAAAGTACAAGCTGTGTAATCACTATGCATCGATGAGCTACAATTTAAGATTTTTAACAGCTTAATTTAATATGTTACAAAATGTGTTATTAGTGACTAATCTTTTCATACAGACACGCACACAATTGAGTATTTTCCCTTGAAACACAGAGAAGCATCAAAAATCAAAACACTGAGCGCCTCAGTGTTGTACTTGCGCATAGTAGTTGAGTAGATGTACTAAGTTACTGTCCAGCCTAATCAAACCTGACCACTAGAGAAGAAAAGCTGGCCTCCCAGATTCATGATGCATCTTTGTGCGGCCAAAATAAAAACATTTCACAAAGCACATGTACATTTTCACAATGCCTGTGTGTGCTAGAAACTTCAAACGCAAATGTCAGCTTTCTCTTGTTTCTCACCTCATTCTTTCCCCTCGCGAGTGCTCTCTGTGTTCATCGTTTGGACGCGTATAGTTTGTCTGAGCCTCGGGACACAGGCTCAGTTTTCAGAATAAACTGTTAGTCCGCTCGAACGGCGGTGCCATGACATCAGCGCTCAGTGGAAAACAACTTACTCTCACGTTTGTGTGGCCTCACTCTAGAGCCTCGCCGTAACGCGTGCAAAAAGAAGCATCAGATCTGCCTTGCTGCACTACAGTTTGCTCTTCTCTGCCAACTGAAAAGGCAGAATGCAGCGCCTCTTAACTCCCCTCGGATTTACTACTTCACTAAAACGGTACATGATGGAAGTATTTGAGAAAAGCCCCTAAATTCCTCAAAGTTATAAATTATTCATGAAATAATTCATAGACTCTGCTCTCAAAGTGACTTGGATTTCACTCTCTCACGATGGCACAAATCTCGTAAACACAACCCAACAGATGGTTTAGTTTCAAGGGTATCGGTGTCCAAGTGAAGTTACCTGAGCTTGATGCCATTATGTCATTTTCACCCTGCTTTTGGAGAAGAAAAGGCAGCTGCAGCCATTGTCATCCCGCCACCTCCTCCTCCTCTCCTGTGGAGAAAAAGTGTGATGATCCGTCTTAGGATCAAATGAGCAGGATAAAAATAAGCCTCAACTATCAACTTCACACATAATTGTAATCGGCTTCTCCGGATTTGCTCTGCTCGAGGTAATGTTCTCTCCCACAAAGGTGAACCAAGCAATACATTTAAAAGTTGTTATGGTAGCAATAGGTGAAAGAGAAGGCTAGAAAAAACTGTTGCAGCACCACATTCAGCAAAATGCACTTAGATTGATCATTCCAACACATGATGTGGATGTGGTGTTGCATCTTGCACGAGCACAGAGCGAGAAGCCAACTGATCGAAACGAAAAAAGCACCTGTTAAAGATGTGAATCCAAACTTACCTGTGCGCACGGGGGAAACTGATGAGACAGCGAGAGGCCCTCTGTGTTTTCAGACCCTCTCTGTTTTGTTGTTGCATGTTCTTAGCAAGACAGCGCTGCTATCTGCTCCTCAAGCTGTTCAGTGTGAGGTGTGGAGTGAATGAGGGGAGAGCATGTGTGAAAAGAGAGAAGGCACAAAAGAGGAAGGGAAGGGGAGAGGGAAGGGGGGAGGGACAAGGGGAGGGAGGGGGAGAGGATGATGGGACAGGTGTGGAATTTACACACCCCGCTGGTAGTGCGTACTATTGGCATACGTGCTTTAGTGCGATGAGTCACCCTCGTTATGGTGAAAGTGAGAGAAAATGTGGCTTTCTGAGAGTGTAGGAGACTCAGAGGTAAAGTAGCGAGTAGTCTGCAGGACAGTCTGAGCTGAGTTTTGAGCTTTCACATTTTTTAAATTTTTAAGTGCCCCGAAAAACAACTCTGCAACTCTTTGGAGACTTAATGAACATTTTACATTAGAGAGATTGCAGGAAAAAAGATTAGAAAAGCTCAATTAAATGATTAGTACAGAAGAGAGCTAGTTACCCCCCCAAACAAACAAACAAACAAACAAACAAACAAACAAACAAACAAACAAACAAACAAACAAACAAACAAACAAACAAACAAACAATGTGATTCTGATTTTTTCTGGCTTCAGAAAAAGATAAAGTGAAATAGTAAATTCTAACCTTTACTGAAGCGCCATATCTCCTGGTTTGGTGGAGGATTGTGGGGGTTTAGGCAGGGCTCATAAATCATAAATAGAGCTACCAACTTCCTGATATGCTTTTTGTAGCTGTTTCTTTAGTATTTAGGTTCAGTATTTTATTATTTAATTAAAGGGTGCAAAGCTGACATGAAAGAGATAAAACTGCAATTACATGTTATGGAGGTAGAGGATAAATTACCCAAATGGGTTGTTCATTATGTCTGTGTAACTGGCATACGCTATAATCAAGCAAACCTCTGAATGTGGTCACAGTGACTGTTCATTTTGCAAACAACATGTTATTGCAAAGATAAAACTCTTTATAGCTTATATGACACAAAAGAATTCAAAGTGGGTCTTAAAAACGTCTGAAGCGCTTACAGTAAATGTCTTGTCATATTTAGATTTTTCATATTGTCAGTAAATCCTGCGAAAAGATCAAACCCAGCAATGATGTGATCCTCAAAAATGGAACCAACTCTGGAGACTTTCAGTCATATTCAACTGTGAATTTTACCTAATTTATTTTCTTTTTTTTTTTACATATTAAAGATACTTTCATTTGATTACAGTGCAGCAAAACCACTGCAGTTTATATTGTATCGGTCAACCTGTTAACTGTAATTTGAATACCACATTTAAACCACAGCTTTAACAAATGTCCCCAAGACACATACACACTTAAATGTAGCTAAACATAAGAATTATCTTTTCTTAAAGCAGAATTTACACATTCCAGTAAAATTTTAGAGTTATACCTTCATTAGAAACACATAGACATGTGACTGTGTACTATATAAAGGTTAGGGAAGTTAAGAAAACATTAAGGTTTGGGTCTGCTGACTACAGGTGGAACAAAGTACCTATATTGCAATTTATGGTTTTGGTTCCTCTTGCATCTGAATATGAATATCAACACTTGGTATCATCATATTGATATTAAAACATGCAGGCACTTTAAAAATATCTCCCCCAACAGTTAAAGTTAAGAGAAGAAATTTACAGGGTGGAAATGACACACAGGAAGGCTCTAAAGACATTAGAAAAATCACAATGCAGTGAGTAAATATATAATTCCTCCCTTTTTAGTTGCTTCACATATACTAATGTCTATTATTGTGGATGGCTGACTTGCAATATATCGTGTAAACATGGGTCAAGTATAATACAGTGTCCTATCGTGTTCTTCCATGGATATCCACCCCTACTGTGAGATGTAACAAAAATAGAGAACAACAACAAGAAGCAGCAAATCAGTGCTGACGTGATCCTAAAATTTAAACCAACTAAAAAAAGTCACATATGTTGAGTCACCTATACGATATGTTAATGGCCTCTACAACTGAAGTTGTGATTTTTCTTAAAACAAGCTGTTCTGTGGTCCTTGTTTGCTTTCCCCCCTCTCGTCTAGCAGATGAATAATTAACAAAAGACAGCTCCTGCAGGAATTGTAAAACTTTCACCCTCCGTCACATGACGGCCCTCATGTCAGTCACCAAACCCTCCTTGTACATTCCTGCCCTCACTCCATCAGGATCATTGTTTTGATTTGACAGCTGCAACCCGATATGTGGCGCTTCCATATACGGTTGCTACATGTCACTGTCCCTCTACAGCGAGGCAGCGGGGCTGAAAAAGCAGGGAGGCTGCTTTAAGTTGTTTTTCTCTGCTCGCCTTTTAAGAGCACTCTGCAGAGAGCTCCTCCCTGGCCCCTAATGCACCCGGTCCATTTAGCAAGGCAGAGCTGTGAAACCCAAGATCACGGGCATGGTCAAAAACAATTTCACCCTCTGATTGAACCAATATCCACTTTACATTTTGAGGAGAAACATGAATTTGATATGTGTTACTGTACCAGTTCTGCATTTCACAATTTGCTGCAGCAAACATTTCAGAGAAACGGCCTAAACTTGCGCAGCCCCTTCACCTGTAACAACCCTGAACATTTATGAAATGTAGCAGTTCCTAACAACCATGTTTGACCTTTTCTTGACCTTGTAACCTCAGCTTCTAAAGAAGAAACTGTACTAGTATGAGGGAGAGAAAAGGGCAGCGTGTGACATCCAGGAACAACTCTTCCATGATCTGCTCTGTCCGGTTTCTCAGAGGTCATTGTTTTGGAGCGAAAGTCGCCCCAAGCACAAAGAGATGAGGCGGCTCCTGTGTGAAACCAGATCCAGTCTGGAGTGATGGGCAGCGCATGGCGGGGAGTCCTGGATGCATTAGCCCAGGCTAATGGGCTAGCTGGCTCCGAGAGGCCTGACTGTCCATTATGTGCAGCTACGGCTGGAGGAGTTTAAAGGTAAATGGCTTTCTGACTGCTTTAGTAGCCAGCAAGTCCCTGAAGTCTCATATCATTATGTGATGCTGATTTTTAAAACTGTCTAAACTGTGCTGGACATCCAGGTTGTTTATTGGCATTTTACTGCACGGCATAATTTTGCCTTTAAAAAAACACAACAGATGATTTCTGTTTGGCTAGTCTGTCTTTCAATCACAGTAATGGATGTAGAGATGGCAGCGTTGGTCCACTACTTTGGTCCAGGTTGAAATATCTCAATAATAAATATTGTGTAGTCATCCGTGCTGCACCCATTGCACTTTTGGAACCCCCGACTATTCATCTAGTACCACCAGCAGCTCATCGTTTTCATTTACCAGGTAGAGACATTTTAAAGGGCCACTCATTCACGCTTCCCAAATGATGAGTCCTACTGAATTTGGTGACCCTGTGACATTCCTGTGATTTCAACCTGTGTTTTGATAACTATTAGATGAAATCTGTTAAAATCCTGTCCTGCCATCAGGTAAAATTAATGACCATGTACCTGCAAACAAGGTGACATTCCCAACAGCCACGGCTGTACTGGTAATTATTGCAAATGAGCAAATTCACATGCAGGCTCAGGTTACTTTATTTGAACCCGTGGGCAGATTTGGTTTGCAGAAGGTGAGTCATCAATACTTACATGCACATTATCAAAACAAACACAGACAGTAGATATGCATAATCCAACATAATGAAGATGTCATATAGTAGCTGTGGCCGGCAGGCAGAGGACCCCAGTGCAGGACTCAGAGACGAAAACTAAAACTAGACTTCAGTTTTATTTGCTGGAACAAACGACATCACAAGGCTGGTCAGGAACCAGCACAAAATACTAACTCACATGAACAAAAAGGTGCACAGCAGGAAGCAGTCATCTATGAGGACAATATATACAGAAGAGATAACGAGGACGAGTGGAAACAGCTGAGAACGCAAACTAAGAAACACAACTAGAGAAATTAAACGAGAACAGAGCTTCAATTACAAAAACACATCGCACTGGACAAAAGGCCCAGGACCATGACAGAAGAACAATAAAGAGTTTACACAGCATCATGGAGGATATTGACAGCTACTATTTGTTCATTTGAGCGATGGCTGATTGAACAAAGCTGTTTTGCTGCTGACAGTAGTACAATCAACTGTAGTTACACAGACTACACACATGAATATACACAGCAAAACTACACAAAATAAGAATACCAATGTACAAGTTATAAAGAAATACAAAAACAACCAAAATGTAGGAACTTCACCACCAACAAAGCCTAAAATAGATTTCCAAAAACAGGGGTAGCCGCTGTATATTTAGGCAAAAAATTTCATCATCATCTAACTTTTTTTTACTATAGAGTAGCACAGCGGTGCAGTGGTTAGCACTGTTGGCTCACAGCAAGAAGGGCCTAGGGTCAAGTCCACTGGTGGCTGGAGCCTTTCTCTATGTAGTTTGAACATGGTCTCACTTTATATTGTAAGGTAAAGACCCTACAATAATTACAGAGAAAACCCAACAGTCAAAATGACCCCCTATGAGCAAGCACTTGGTGACAGTGGGAAGGAAAAACTCCCTTTTAACAGGAAGAAACCCCCGGCAGAACCAGGCTCAGGGAGGGGCAGCCATCTGCCGTGACCGATTGGGGCTGAGGGGACAGAGACACAAAAGACACAATGTGGAAGAGAACCAGAGATGAATAACAACTAGTGATTAAATGCAGAGTAGGGTATAAACAGAGTAAGAATTAGTCACATTAGTCATTAGTTTTTTGTGTCTCCATAAAGATTTGTTTGGTCAAAAAAAAAAAAAGTCTCCTAATAGTAAAGGTTGCTGACCCCTGCCTTAGAGGGGTCACCTTCATCATGAAACATTTCTATTTCTCTGACAATGCTTCCATCTTTAGGACATGAGAGGTCATTGACTGATCTCCCGCACTTACAGAAGGTTTTAGGCTGATGTGTCAGCCAGCGCCCTTTATCACCATCACTGAAACACCAAATGAGGGAATTTGTATTGGAAGAATGGTGCTCCATCCATTAGAATCAACGCCAAGGTGCACCAACATTACACCAACACGTACTCAGATGCTTAATGTTGCCCCCCCCCACACACTTTAATTTAGCACCGATATTAATTTGGAGAAACAACCATGAAAGTGAATGAAAGCACAGTCTATCATTTTCATTTGACCTGACATTCACAAAAATGTCTGGATGAATCAGACAAGAACTTGAGATTGTTAATGTTGTTTCACTAAAGTCGAATGAGGGACTCTGCTTTCTGTCCTTGCAGTGACTTCAGGATTTTGGCACAGTTTTGGAGGAATGTGTGTGGTAGTTAAAAAGGCCACAGAGGTTGAAAAGCTCTTTATGCAGAGAGAAGCAGATTGATCTGCATGCTTTGCCGCATGCATAGCCAACGGGAAATGTAGGAGGAGTGAGTAATATAATAGAGGAGGAGAGAGAGAGAGAGAGAGAGAGAGCACTTAGGCAGCAGCCAGGTTGTTGGATGCACTGCAGGATTTTGGAGCCTGTGCCATAGAGGGTGCTGTTGCATTAATCAACTCTGGAGGTGATAAATGCCTGAATAAGAATTTCAGCTGCCAAGAGTGAGCATTAAAATGAAAGACAGAGACAGTCTGTGTTTTGTGGCAGAAAAGGTTGTTTCACTCAGTGGGCTTATTCAGACAAACATAAAACAGTTGAACATAATTTTACTGTGATCAAAGCTGCACCACTTAGGCATATAAAACACATTTTCATTCATTAAACGGGCTTAAAATTGTTAAATCTTTAGGGAAAGAAGCGGATTTAAAGTGGATTTTACTGACTCACAGCTTGGAGGAAATTTGCTCCTGAAAACAGATGACCTTGGAAAACTGTCAAGGACCATGAGTGCCACCTATTGATCATGATGGGAATGTATTCCAGAGGCATAAGAGATCATTTCAATCAATTTCATGCCTGCTTGGTTAAAAATTGGATGAAAATGTGACAAATTTCACATTATACAAGTGAGATCTTTTACTCAGTAGCAGCCTACGTGATATCCTTAACTTACAGCAGAGATCCAGTTGCCTATAAGAGCAAAAGAACACCTGTGAAAACAGCTTGACAGCTGACCTTTAACCCTTCCCGTGGTTACTGGGAGTTAGTGACACTTGCGCATACCAAGCTGTCAGTTCAGTTGCAGAGCTGCTCACTTTGGTCCGTGTGGGATCACGCAGGAAATGCACACGAGTTAATTATAGTCAGTAAATTTCAAGTTGAGCTCCTAAACAAGTGTTTCAGTTTTAAGCTAAAAAAGAAACAGAAATAATGACCCAAAATGAGCGGCGTAAATAAACAGTGCATATTTCACTGAACGTTGGAGCTGATATAAATACTGAAGTCAGCTTCCTGTGAGTTTGAATGAATTCTCTGTAAGAGATATAAATATCTTCAGTCTGTTTTATAAACCTTTTTTTTTGTTCTGACATGAAGAGACAGCAAATTTTCATATCTGAGAAAATGGAACTTCTGCTTACCTAAAAGAAATCTAAAAATTGTAAACAACATTAAATTTTCTGTCAGTCAGCTTGCCACCACCTCATCATTTACAGTTATTGTCAAACACTTTGGCTCAGCTGTCAAATGGCAGTTGAGCAATATGTGAAATTCTTCACGTTGGTATTTCTCAATCTTGGTGAGCATTCGCAAATATTCTAGCACATTTGAGGAAATAACTAAGCATTTATCTAGAGTCATGTTTAAAAAAAAAAAGTTTGCAGATTTCTCTTTGCAGTCCTGCAGACCTCAAGTTGCACCTGAACAAACCACAAGACTTTTGGAACGATGTCCTTTGGACAGACAAGATGAAAGTGGAGGTATTTGGCCACAATTCAAAGTGCTACATTAGGAGAAAAACAAAAACAGCATATCAGAACAAACACTTCACACCAACTGTCAAGCACGGTGGCGGAGGGCTGATGATTCGGGCTTGTTTTGCAGATCTTCTTTGCAGATTTTGCAAATCTACACCAGAATGGCTGAAAAAGAAACCAGGTGCTGCAACGAACCAAAGTCCAGCCCTCAACTTGGTTAAAATGCTGTGCTGGGACCTTAGAGAGCTGTGCATAAACAAATGCCCACAAACTTCAATAAAGCTGCTGAATCATGGGGTCTACTTAGTTTGTCATAAGACTGCATAGAGTCCTGTGAACACTTTCTTTTTTCTCATGACTGCACAATTTCAACAGTTACTGGTTGCATCTACTGTATATTTATGATTAAAATAGACACTGACAGCTGGAAACACGATGGCCAAGTAGTCATTCCTATTATACTTTGAAGTCCACTTGCATGTGCAGCTACATGTACGTGCATTGTAATGTAAGTTCAATGCCGATCACAAAAGACAGGCATGCATGCAGACGTCCACACGGACACCCATGTTCACCACCCACACATGAAATTCACGTCACTTGGACCCAAGCAGACTCACAGATGCAGAAAATATAATCAATATTTTATTCTGCCTAAAACTGTCTTGATAGCAGTAATCAATTCACAACTTTTTTTTTGCCACAGGGTATAAAGCTTTTGGGCAAATTACAGCTTCTTTCAGGTTAAGAGCTGGTTTGGGAAATGCATTTTCACAGCTGAGAACTTCAAAAATGTTTGGAGAAATGTGCCAAAGCAATTGTGAAAAGCTGCGAGAGAGCCAGGGGCCGTGCCCTGTAGGTCAGTCAGCTTGGCAAACAATTCAGGCAGGAAGAGGGCAGGAGGCAAAATCAGATGAAAAATTATATGTGATAAAACAAACAAGAATAGACGTGGAAATATCCGAACTAGAAATGTTTACCTTCAAGAGGAATCACAACAATCTGGCAGCAACTGTGCAAGATAACTGAAGTACATGAAAACAGTGGATTTCAAAAGTGATACAAAAACCACGAGTACTGCGTTCCAGTTTGTGGCGACAACATGCCTAATTATTTTATACCAACTGGAAATAATAAACCTTTTTATAGCAATCCCAATAACGCCACAAAAACAGATGAATTGCAGATTCATAATTACAGAATTTTGGTTTTCAGAGATCCTTCTGCAGCTGTCTCAACACTACTTGCAATTTATTTTAATTCTTCGCAGGTGTGACCACCCTCTAGTGCCTGCAGTGCATAAATGGTGTTCAGCACTTTCAAGTATCAAGCATTTTTAATATGCATCCTCTCTTTTTGAAAGCACACTTAATTGTGTCACGTTTCCAGCAAGAGCACGCTAAATGCTGGACTTGCTGTGACCTATATGTTCACGCTCAGAGTCCTCTTTTCAAAGAGATGCAAGCACCACTGAGGAAGAGAAAAAAAAAAAAATCTGAACATCTCTCCATCCAGTGTTGAGGCTCACTAAAACGTTTTTTTTTGTAATGCTACAGAAAATGCTTGCATGGCTACAAGCTACTGTCAACCAATCAATCTGATGCCCGCTGTCCAAAAGCTCTTTCAGGGAAAACATTGCTGTGACGGAGGCCAGCTGCTGGGGGACATTTCATTTATCTGAAGTGGCGCTCTCAGATGGCTCATAAGCCCGTGTTTTTGCTTTCAGCATTTTCATTCCTTTTCTTGTATGGAAGCAGAAGGTATTCTATTTTTGAAAATATGACAAGTCATGTGTTATTTGAGAAAGTTTGACAGCTAGACAGTCAACTCGTCAAAAAGTTGCAATTAATTCTACTACAGTATAGCACCATATTACCATTTAGAGTACTGTACAAAAGTCTTGAGCCACCTCTCATTTTCTCCATGTTTTGCTGGGAAAATCGGAAACAGGTTCAGAAATGTATTGAAATATGCAAATTTATATAGAAATACAGCATTTAATGCAAAAACAGAGTTTTTACAATTTTAACGAGCTTGAAAGTCAATATTTGGTATGACCACTTTTATTCTCTTAGGCAGCTTTCTTGCCATTTCTTCAATTAGTCTTCAGGAATAGTTGCCACTGATTCTCAGACCAGTTCTTGCGTAATTTGACAGCCACCCTTCCACTGAGACCATTTCTGATGAGGCTTCGGTGATCAGTTGATGGATCAACCGAAGGGTCAGATCTCTGCATCTCTCAGGTCCCGTGTCAGGTCTTTGCTAGAATTTTCCCCATTTCTTAAGGACCTGAATTTCAGTAACTGTTCATCTGCTGTTTTGTTAGGCCTGCCAATTCTCAATTTTGTCCTCCACGTGTACATTTTTCCTCAAGCTTTTAATGACACACTGCATACCATTCCGAAATATGCCAAGTTTTCGGCTAATAGCACTTTTTTTTATAGATTCAGCTAAAGAAATGGGAACAAATGATGTGTTTTTGCGACAGGTGCAAGTTACAAAAAAAGGCCTAAGATACCATTTAAACTGTGTTCTTTGCTAAGCTGTCTGTTATGTGTAGAAACAAAACTGGTTGATCCCTTGATTTAGGAGCCATTTTTATGTTTTTTTAATGGTTTTTGTAACAAGCACAGGGTTTGGCTAATGAGTGGAAAAACAGCCAATGTCCAAATAAAATCTTTGAAAGACCTTCAGAAAATCCGAGGGGTGGTTCAAGACTTTTGCACAGTACTATACTGTCTCATTTACTAGGAGCCTATCACCCCTCCTTTAGTTTTACATTTCTTCCATTTCAGTGATTATTATTTTATTTCCTGTCATGTGTTGGAACAACACGAGATGTTAGTTTTGGCAACTGCTAAATTTAAATAATATAGACATTTGGAGGTATGTGGCGTAGTCTCTGGCTAGTCCCGATCTTTTTATACATGTAAACAATCATGAGATCTGCTAGTTTAAGACAGAAATCTAGAATAATTCACATTTGAAATGCCTGATCTTTACTTTTAGCAAGTAACATAATGCTCAGTTAAACTTTTTAAGAGTAACCTTCAAAAGGTGGGCCCGAAATAGATTGAACCTGAGCTTAAAACGTTTCATCATACGATCTTCCCGACAGTTTTGACAGTGATTTACAGGACAAAGAAGACTCGGCTTTTGCAGACAATGCTAGATGAGAGCTGCAGCACTAAATGAGATACTGCCACTTAAGAAAATAAAAGAGGTTGCGTAGCCAAGATTGAACATTGTGTCAGCACAGCATGTTAAACCACACTTCCAGACCTGGCCCTTCCTGGAACTGGTTCAGTCGCGGTCTTTCAGGACAGCCTGTCTCTCTTTAATGGGTGTTTATGAAGCATAAAAGCCCTCTCAACACCTCCGGTGACCATCAGTAGCTCTTCTAACTCAGAGGATAGATGAAGTAATCTCTGCAAACTTTCTGTAAATGAGGTCAGCAGCCCTTTTAATGAGGCTCGATCTATGTTGGCATGCTTCTCCTCAGATTAGATGTGAACCAAGTAATAGACTCACCAGCACAAAGGTATTGCTCTCAAGCAGCTCGACAGTACATCAGATGATGATTTTTCTTCGCCATCCCACATTATCTTCACAATAAAAACGCGCTGACATCCATAAAGGAGTTGCACTTACATGTACATATTATGTCACTGCGGCTTAATATAGCTCCATTTTTTTCTGTGTTTTAAGTCACTGCACGGTGCGAAGGATGTTCTGACATTAACTTGTAATCTTGGAGGATTTCATGCATTATTGTAGCAGATGTATCTTAATACAATAGAAACCGAGGGACTATCAAGTTGAGCACAGTTTTGATTTCTCCCTTGGTGGTCTACTTTAAGTGCATCATTTCAAAGGGGAAAATATGAAAGCTGGATGCTTCACCGTTTGTGTTGAAAGCCTTCTCTTTCCACAGCTCCCTCTTTTCCCTTTTCTCACTTTGCTGAAATTACTGAAAGTTTTCTGCTGCAAATCTCTGAATGACATTGAATAAAATATTCAGCTGTTTGTAGGCTAACATGATAATTTACGCTGAACAAAGTGATGGCTGTAAACTTGAAGGTCGGGGAATGGCAAAATGGACGGTCTCTAAAATCACCAAAAAAAAAAAAAAAAAAAAATTCTGGGACTAATTTACTCTGAACAAAGTATACTGACTTAATGGCCAGAGCTTTGAATTCCCCAAATTGTACATGAGTAGTTAAATATCTGAATACCGTAAACTATCACGTAAACGTTTTACACTGGTAGTTTTCATTGTTTTGTAATATCTAATTTTAATATTTTATATTCCATCTAATCCTCCTAAGATCAAAACCACTTAAAGGCACAACATGTAAGCGTTTTTTTTTTCAGAAATAAATATATTTTTTTTCTTAAAGGAGAGGAAAAATCTTGAGGGAGATCTGCTCTTTATTATCACACATGACCAGTATCTAAGGAAGTAGGATACTTTATACCATTGTTCTTTACCTCATACAATATTATTGACTGTGGAAATGATGTATGCCACTGTTCTTTGTTTACTGCTGCTAAGTGACCATATAAACCCCTCATTGAGGTCCCTCTTTTCTCTGTAGATAAATGTGTAAAAACCAGAATTAGAATGGTCTTTGCTAACATATTTGGCAGAGTCAGAACAGAACTGGACAAAAAAAAAAGCTTTTAAATAGACTCCCATTTTTTCCCTTAAAAAATTGACTGTGTCAAGCTGATAGAAAGGCTACAGAATAACCACTCACATCACATCTTGAATCAGATGGGCTACAGCAGCAGATGGCCACGCTGTGCCACTCCTGTTAGCTTAGAACAGGGAACTGAGTCTACAATTCACATAGGTTCACCAAAATTGCCTGGTTTCATGAGTCTGGATTTCTGCTGGTCAGAATATGGCACAAACTACATGAAAGCATGGATCCATCACAGCCTACTGGAGCATTTTTCCTGACTAATATCCCTCTCTTTATGACCAGAGTGTACCCATCTACTGACGCCTGCTTCCAAGAGGATAATGTTACACGTCACATAGCTCTAATGATCTCAAACTGGTTTGATGAACATGAGTTCACTGTATTCAAATGACCTCCACAGTCACCAGATTTCAATCTAGCACCTTAGGGATGTGGTGGAACAGGAGATCTGGCCTATGAAAATGTGATGCTATAATGTCAATATGGACCAAAATCTCTGAGGAATGTTTCCAGCAGCTTGCTGCACCACAAAAAAATTTGATACTAGCAAGGTGCACCTAATAAAGTGCTCAGTGAGTGTACATTTATTTGATAATAGCTGACAGTCCTGTACGCTGCAGGTACAGACACATTTGGCAAGTACACGCTGTATTTTTCCTTTCTTTGTTGTCTTCAAAAGCCTGCTGTCAACAAAGCAGAGAACAAACTACTTCCACTTACTGTACATGAGGACAAAATGCAGCATCTTTAAGGAACATTTGTGCTTTTTTTTTGTTTATTCATGATTTTGGTCTTCAGCAGTTGGATCCTTGGAAGCCCGTCTGCAACACGCTGAGCTTCTGTTGCCTCAAATATGTCTCCTCCTGTCAGGCCTACAAAATGTTTAGACACCAAATGTTTTGTTCAGATTAAATTTATCCACTGATACTGACACTAATAGCCTAATTTCTAACTTCAGTTTTCATTTTGGTGATAATACTTCCATAGTTTTACTTAGCAGGACTTGTAGTTAAGTAAGTAAAAGCTCTGAATACTTCTTCCACTATTGAGAATTATATGGAGCGCATGTAGCTAATAGAGTTTGGCAGTGGTCATTTTAATTTTTCAGCACTGGGCTAATGACCAAAGGCACTCACACTGTTTAATGAACAGCTATGTGGGCTTATCTGGGTCAGTATATGTTACTGCTGCAGGTCAGATCTGAGTGAAAAGCAGTCTGACTTTTTGTGCCTCTTTTAGACACAGAGTCCAGGCTGTGAGATGTTGAGAGGCCAGGCTTTCATGTCCGTGACTCACGTGTCACACTGTTTATTTTCCAGATGAAATACTGTACCGGTAGGAGCCAGACTCCTCAATGAGATGTTTTCATGTTATGCTGTAGCCTATGGCAGTGTGGTAGTTTTCGACTCAGAGGTAAGACTTTCTTGAACTTGTGTCTGTCAGACACGATTGTGACCTGTGGACATTTCTGAATAGACTGAATAGGCTGCAGTGAAGTCTTGCATATAGATGTTCTTCAGAGGGTAAATCCATTTGGTTCTTCACCATTATAAGTGATACACGCAGACTGTACACACACAGAATGCATATAAAATATGGACATAGCCTCTGTGACATCACCCATTGTTTAATGAAGTTCCATTATGAAGCCTCTAGCTGAGCATTTCACCTGTTATCTTGGCGTTTTGAAATTTGAAACATTAGTGAGGCTTTGATGTGAATGAGAAACCCTGGGGCACTGCGATTGAGTCTATAAACTCATCAGGAGAGTGTTTACTAAGGTCATTATTTAAGGGCACTGAGCATAGAAAGTATCAAAGACGGATGTTGCCGCCATGACGTAACTAGCCGCCATGACTGGTTTTTGACTCCACAATTTGAAGCTTGTCTTTGTGTTTTGGTTGCATTGTTATCATTATTTTTCTTTTATCCAGAAAGTGACAATTATTTGGATGAAAGGAATGTTATCATCTGATACAAGCAAGGTTGGTTGGATTCTAGTGTATGTAT
>JAVDPK010002758.1:23462-40622 GCA_034780415.1 Cichlasoma orientale | reverse complement strand
GTGTGTGTGTGTGTGTGTGTGTGTGTGTGTGTGTGTGTGTGTGTGTGTGTGTGTGTGTGTGTGTGTGTGTGTGCCGAAGCAACACAGGTGCAGTCAGGGACACCAATGAAGAAACAACTCTCTTGCCCTTTGAACTTGATCTTGAAAAGAAAGCTGCCTCTGCTTCCTGTCAAATCAGCTTAACTGTTATGCCTTCAAGCTCTAGTCAGCACAAACTGATCTGACGAAAACTATAAGTCATTCATTTATTCACAGGAACCTCTCAAACCATTTCAAAAGTTTTAATTACGCTCTCGTCTGAAATAACTGCACTGGCAGGTATTGTCATTTTATAGATTTCTTTTTGTTCGTGCTTTTGCACTTGAAAGCTATTGTGACAGCACAGGTGACAATCATAAATTTTGTCTCAGCTCCAAAAATGTTTTTTTTTTTCTCTGGCAGACAGCTCCAGGGAGGATCTGCCTAATTTACATTGTATTCCTCTGTGTTTGTTAGGTGGGAATCGAGGCTTGTGTATCTCCCCAGACTTTGTGAGATACAGCAGAGATCAGGAATTTCTTGCTTTTTTTTTTTTTTTTTGCTCTCTGTCTTGGCTGAGTGGCCTTGGTAAATATTTTTAAGTTAATGATGACAAAGAAAGAAGAGAGAGAAACTGTGCTTAAATGACAGAGAGAAAACAAAACAAACAAGGCTCAGTCTGAACTGCCAGCGAGAAAGTGGACAATGGGAAAGTAAGGCTTTAATTGGCGCCATGATGATATCTAAGCGATGACACCTGGCCATGCAAAACTTAAACATCCTGGAGGTGTAGACCAGGAAGAGTAGGAGGAGGGAAGCTTGAGAGGCCATAAGTGGAGCCTGAGTAGTTCCTTTATCAGCTTGCTGATAGGAGACGACCGTGTGTGTGTGTGTGTGCCAGAGCTGTTCAGTGCTTTCCTTGCCTCTGCTTATCACCCCTAATTAAAACATTTGAATTCTTCTGGCTGGCTCTGGAGGAGTTGCTGTCTGTCTGAGCATGTGTGTGGGAGACATGAGAGCGGAGAGAAGGCAAAGGAAGGAAATGTTGCAGCTTAAAAGACTTCCTGTCCATCTATGGACAGAAGGGCTCAACACATACTCGCCATCAACAGCTGATAGACATGCTGTTTCCACAGAGGCTTGTTCAGAGACGAGTGTTTTCTGCATGTCCAGGCTTATAGTCCAAAATTATTTTATGCAAATCCATTTGTGCTACTTCCTACTCTGTCTCACAAACTTTACCTTTACGCTTCCACCTAAGCCTTAGACCCTCATTTAACTTTCTGTGTCTCTTCCTAAAGGACACAGCACACACACACACACACATACATGCATAAACACACACAATGAAGGCTAGACCTACTTCCTTAAAAATGGCGCTGCTCTTTATAAGATCCGGTGGGTGGGCTCATCTCTACATCCTTTCTAATCCATGCTGTGACTTCTGCCCCCACTCTTACACACACCGAGGCTGGAGATCTACATTTCTTTATGCACAGAATACCATAACCACTAAGACGAAATAGGAACTAGATCTCTGCTCAAACTGAAAAAAAAAAAGATTTATTGATATATTTTCATAAAATGATTTTATGTTGTTAAGAAAAATAAAGCATCTGTCACGTTTTTTTACGCTATTGCAGGATCACATAACAACAAACTTAACGGCATGCCAAGTGAACAATGAGGGTTGATTATATGGAAGCTGCTCAAATTGTGCAGAAAGGTGTCATAACTAATTCCTTTTGAAACCCGGGGGGAGGGGGGGGGGTTGTGAGTGGTGATGTGGATGGTGTATGATGGATGCGCCTTCCCCAGGGGTAGTTGATGTCTTTTGGCTTTACTGTAAATGTTTACATACCGACTTGCACTGATGCTATCTGCTAATAGTTTCTGGGACAAGCCCGAGGAGTCCTCTGGGTGGGATTATTTGCAATGTGTGTTTGCGTTAGAGTGAGAGAGAGGAAGAGAACGAGAAAGACAGAGACCGGGTCAAAGGGAAGCAGATCTGTCTTTATGCACAGGGATTAACCATGACCCCTCTCTTTCCTGAGTCCTGCCCTGTGTCTGCTGGGGGCCAGCGCATTAACAGAAGCCCACTGCCGCTCCATTTTCTTCCCAAAGCAAAAAAAAAAAAATCCCCCAAAACATTTGGCTGTTCCTGATAGCACAGTCAACAACTGGCAGACTGAATCATTTTTGGGCAGACTCGTGAGAGTGAGAGCTTCTCCCAGTCTCAGTGTCGCGTGAGCTCTAAATCCATTCATTTCACCAAGCAGTCTCAGTGCCAGCAGCCGTTATGTGGTATTGTTAAATCAAAAAGGCCCTTGAGAAAATAATTCTTGTTGCAATAGGTGCATCGGAAATGCATGTATAATTACTGCTCAGGAGCCTTGTGAGAATTCTCTGTCAATAGATCTGTATCTTAAAAGTGCAGCCAAGCATGGATTAGGTGAGGACTGTCATTCCTATGTTGCACACTGCAGAGGCGGCCCCACCTTGGAGGCATTCCTCCGCAACATAAAAGACAGCAGGTAATTGCCTGTTTCCATTCACATTATTAAGTGTTATTTAAATCTACTATTAATACTCTGTTAAGTTGTGGGAGCTGGTGCGAGTGATTGTTCAAAGGGGCAGACAAACACGTTCTTCTGCACTGCCGTCTGGGTTCTCCCTCCATTCTCTCACTCTCTCTGCTCTCTCCGAGTCTACTCACGAAGAGGCACAAAAACAAAGCGCAACTCAAAATGTTTACATACTTGAGCGTCGCATTTAGAGTAATGTTTCACGGCTCAGTGGATTGCTGACTGGAGCACACGAAAAAGCAGTTAAAGAAGTGACAAGGCTGTGAGCCGGGAGTGATTCACGGTGGTGATAAGCAAGAAATGGGTAAAGAATACTGGGTTTGTATTTTGTAACTGGAATGAGTTTGCAAGCTGTCATATCTACAGAAAGTCTGACCCAACTAGAGAAATGTGCAAGCACTTTTGAGCCGTTGCTGAACTTGGGGGATAAAAGTGAAGCTGGTGCGGCGGTCACAAATCGCTCATTCACTACAACTGAATTAATCATAGTTAGTTTTGCATGATGACGCTTTCATTTACATCCAGCACAAAAGGTGCAAGTAGCCATCAGATAATTATAAAGCAATGCAGATCGAATTAAGTTGCATTTCTCCAAATATTTTATTTGTCAGATGTGAACAATAAATAACTGGGAAATGCAAGCAGCTGCTTTCCAGTGAGTGTCTCACCCCGCAGATGAACTTCATCTCTATCCTCTTGAACTGCTGACAAGTCGCTGCCATGTGAGCGTACAGCGTCCCTCAGTTTCTTATCCAGATCCAGCCCTTGCTCCTCTCGTCCAGTTTCAATATCATGTTACAAATGTGAGATCTAAGATGCTTGAAAATGATTAACCAATGTGATGCTACCAGTGGATACCATCACATAGATCTGTATAGATCGGGAGATCTACGAATACAGTTGATAGGAGCCTTGTTCTGCCAGAGGTTTGGTGCTATTAAAAGGGAGTTTTCCTTCCCACCGTCAGCTAGTGCTTGCTCATAGGAGCTCAACAGACTGTTGGGGTTTTCACTCTGATAATTTAGGATCTTTACCTTACAGTATTAAGCACCATGAGATGACTGTTGCTGTGATTTGCCACTATATAAATAAATTAACTGAATATAGCAGATCAAGAAAGAAAGAAAGCAGGTGCCCTGCTCAAGCAAAAGTCTGTGTATTTGAAACACTCATGTACGTTGCTGTCACATACTTGATATAAAAACAAACATCACCTGCAGTAGTAGTTTAAGTACTACATTTATGCTCATGTTGCCATGCTAGTGTAGGGATATGGGCTCACCACACAGATTCAGATGCCTGCAAAGACTTCTAGGACTGGCTGAACCGCACAGCAATTCATTATTTGTAGTGAAAGCATTAAAAATGTTCCAAAAGGCACCAACACCACAAAGATTCAGTTCACAGGCTCAGCTGCCTTTATGGAAATCCAAATCCAGTCAAAACAACCATGGCTTTAATGACGCATATGATTTTTATCTCTCTTTTTTTGTACATTGACAGTTAACATTAACATGGTACTTTATGACTACTGATTTGGTGCTAGCCTTCACAGTTTTTGGCAATTCCATGTAGGTGTGGGTGATATAGCTTCAAAATTACACTCCTCTCCACAAGTACTGGAACAGTGAAGCCAATCCCTTTATTTTTGCTGTAGACTGAAAACATTTGGGTTTGACATCAAAAAATCGATATGAGACAAAAGATCAACATCTCAGCTTTTATTTCCAGGTATTTACATCTGGATCTGAAACGCAGTACAGAAGCAAATTTTTCAGGTATCTGTACTTTACATGAGTATTTATTTTTCTGACAACTTTTTACTTTTACTCCCTAGATTTTAACACAAATATCTGTACTTTCTAGTCCTTACATTTTCAAAATAGAGGTAAGTTTTTATTTCCGGTCACTGCGCATCTTTAAACATCAAACTGATCTGAGCCTAAATGAAGGAACCATAACACACAAAAGTTAATCCTACTGGAGTAGCCTCCATCCTCAGGGCTTTTTGCATACACGAAATGATGAAAGATGCAAAACCATATAATTTATGCATCATTTATAGCACTGTACTCAGGGGTTACAGTGGGCCGGACCAAGTGCAGATGTCCGTAAGCTGTGATCGCAGTACTTCAGCATCTAGCTAGCGCTACAGAAGAGGAGCGAGCACAAAGGGAGTAATGTGTTGAGGCAGATAATTTCAAATGCGACGTTTCTATCAGCTCAACAATTATCAGCAAACACACAAACTGTTTGTGTGCAGTTTGTCACACAGTGTATCTGTGAGCTAAAGGTACAGCTACTGTATTTCCCAGAATGAGGACCTTTTTTGTTATTTAAAGGCTACATGAAAATACTGCAGTTTAGTGCAGGATAAACAGGTTTGTTTGCTGTATTTACAGTAAAGCTCTGTGTTGGACTGGTGCACAGTGCCTGTGTTCATGGTCAGAGTTTGGTTTGGTACATCAGGTGTAGCAGAGATGAGTTTGAATTTAAGCTTTGATTCATTCATTGAATTCAACCTTTATACAATCAGTAGATTGTCAGTGTAGGGGAAGGAAATCATCCACCAAGAGCAGTAAACCTCAGAGCAGCAGCAGCAGCACATGTCAGTGATCACAGCCCGTACCCAAAGAAAATCTACTGGAGCTCACAGTAGAAATTATTGATTCTTTTCCCACGCCGAGCCACTACAACTGATCTTAGAGTTCCCCCCACTTTAACCCCTGACTGTACTAATATTTGTGTTTATGTGTGGAGGCAGAGTCACCCTCTACAATGTAGGAAACAGATTCAAGCTAAGTCCATTCATGAGAATTTAGGTTGGAAAAATGTGTGTATTCTCAGTTTATACTATTTTATTATAATAATATAACAGGTTCAGTTAGCGTTACAAAGATTAAAGGCAAAGATTAACCTTTACCAAGGTGATGGAAAGGCTAAAGTTTGGAGAAAGAAAGGATCTGCTCATGATCCCAAACATACGAGCTCATCTGTGAAACACAGTGGAGGTAATGTCATGGCTTGGGCTTGGATAGCTTCTTCTGGGATGGACTGATTAATCTTCACTGATGATGTCACGCATGATGGCAGCAGCACAATGAACTCAGAAGTCTGCAGAAACATTTTGTCTGTCAATTTAAAGAAAGATGCAACCAAACTGATTCAGAGATCCTTCATCATGCAGCAATATAATGACCCAAAACACCATGCCAAAACTACAAAGGACTTCATCAGGGGCAGGAAGTGGAAGGTTTTAGACTGGCCTAGTTAATCTCCTGACTTAAACCCTACAGAGCATTTTACCTGCTGAAGAGGAGACTGGAGGTAAACCAGCAAAACAAACAACTGAAACTGTGGTAAAAGCCTGGAAAAGCATCACAATAGAAGAATGCAACAGTTTAGTGACGTCGGTCACAGGTTTGATGCAGTTATTGCAAGAAAAGGATTTGCAACTAAATATTAAGCCTTATTCATTTTAATCTATTTAAGTTTAACTGTTCCAATAGTTCTGCTCACAAGAAAAATGGGTATGTTCAGACAAAGGGCGCTGTCTTCTGAACTGTGTATTAGATCCAGATGAAAATACCTCCATCTCAAGTTCATTATTTAAAAAATGCATGTACCCTTTGAAATTACTTAATCGACTATAATTAGTGACTGATGTTGAGTTGATTTTTTTTTTTTTTTGTCTAATTTAAAGGTAACAAGTACTTAAATTTATACCAAGGTTCTGGTCTCTGGTTGGGGCAGAGCTCACACAGCACACATGTTGATGTAGGAGCTCTATCCAACTAAGCATGCTTCATGTTTTTGAGCCAATGTTTAAAGTACTTATATCATGTGAGTGGCTAGCATCACAACCTCATGCTGTGCAGTTGGTGAAGACCAGCTGACATAAATGTGTGACTCCTTGTTCTCTCGATCACTGAGATCTTGTAGGTCCTGTTTCAGTCTTTATCACAACATTTATTTTGATACAAACCAGAATGATAAAATTCACATAGTAAACTCATCTCTTCATTAATAATTGATGTATGGTTAATTTCCCATAAATAAAACTATATTTTGATATGAAGACAAATATACAACATAGTATTTTAAATGTGTGTTGAATGTGAGTGTGAGCATGTCAATGCAGTCATGTTTGTGAAATACACATTTTCAGTGCATTCACTGGAAGATCATATCCTGATGATGAATTATTATTCTGATGAATGAATCACAGACTCGTGTTACATGAGGCCATGAGGTCATGTTTTTTTTTTAAAATTCCCATACAAAAAAAAAAAAAAAATCACAATCAGTACATTTGGACATTTAGTGACCACTCACTGCACCCTAAGCAGTGGGGTGGGGAGAGTGGTCCAGATGCATTATTTATATCCAATCACCACCACTGCCACAGTCAACACTTTATTTGGATGAGCTCTCCAAACAGCGTGTTGGCTCAACATGTAATTACATTTCTGAGGATAATGCAACTATTCAGTAACTGCTAGGAAAGGAAAGGCAAGCGTATTCATAGAACATAATTCATATGCAATGGTAATTGGAAGAGCTTTATATATAAGGAGAGGAAATGAAAAATGGGCATGTACAGTAAATCAAGTGGGGAGAGTTTTTTTAAACCAATAAGAAAAAGTTTTTGTCGGGTTTTGAGTACATTTGAAAGTTGGGCAGAAATTTAGCAGAGAGAAATTGCTTCTCCACCATGTTACGTTCAGTAAGTATTGCCTACAGATTTCTCTCCAGTGATATGAGGTGTAGTAGGTTTAGAGATATTAAAGAGTTATTTTGATCATTCTTTTTAAAGAAGCAGCAGCAGTGCCTTCAAGGACTTTCTGTGACCAGTGGAGTCAGTGTAAAGACAAAAATGTAATGCTCCACTTTGGTCAAAGTATGGTACTGACACTGACAAAGTATGATAAATAGCGATTTTCTCTATTTGAGCACTCAAAGCGCTTTATACAACACATTTGCATTCACCCATTTACACACACACATTCATACAAGCACTTTTCGCTTGTATGAGTGCTTTCTAGCTAACACTCGCACACACATTCACACGCTGATGAACACATCAGGAGCGACTTGGGGTTCAGTATCTTGTCCCAGGATACTTTGGGAAGCAGACTGGAGCGGCCAGGAATCAAACCACCAACTTTCCAATTAGTAGGTGGCCTGCTCTACCTCCTGAGCCACAGCCACCAGCAGGCCACTGGAGTGAATGTCTCTGACCAAACAATCAGAAACAGAGGGTGGCCTGAGGGCCCCAATGCCCTCTTGTGGGCCCTGCCTGGCATTATGGAGTCCAACTGGCATTTGCCATAGACTACCTGAATTGGCAGGTTCACCACTGGCACCCTGTGCTTTTCACAGATAACATTCACCCTGATCACATCTGATCACATGTGAGAGACGTTGAAGGGTCTGGAGAAGCTGTGGAGAACGTTATGCTGCCTGTAACATTTGCCATGTGTAAGTTGGTAATTTTCACATCCGTCAAACGATGTGGCATCCTTTTATTCCTAACACATTACACCCCCCCCCCCCCCACACACACACACTTTTTTTTGAGCAGTGTATAAAGAAATGTGGGTGGCTCAAGACTTTTACACAAATGTGTAATTATAATGGTATAATAATATATTTTATTCTTATCTGGTAGGTGATTCTCTGTCAGGCACATATCGTGCATTGTAGAGAGTTATTGCATGTGGCATGAAAGATATCCTGTATCTGTCCTCATGACAGCTGAGCTGAATCAGTCTGTTAGAAAAGGTGCCTGTCCAGTGCATGGCGCAGAATGTTGTCAAGATTACCCGTGATGGATAACAGTTTATTCAGTGACCTCCTGTCCACCACAGCTTCAAATTTGTCCAGTTTGCAGCCAGTCACAAAACAAGCCTTCTTGATCAATTTATTCAGTCATACGACTGAATTTGTAAAATATTTTTAAAGATTCAAATAGCTGAGCTTCAAAGCTTTAAAACTTCACAGTGCTTTACTGACCCTAGAAGAATATAAGTTCCCAATTAGGCTTACATTAATGTATGAATATGCACCTGACCTATCCAGGGTTAGGTCTTTAATTGGTTTTGATTGGGCAGATAAGCATAAAACAGGTGACGTGACATTTTTTTTGTTTTTTTTGGGGTGCAGGCACATTTGTCCCTCTAGTTTTTTCACTTCTTTATACAAACTAGCCGGAAAATTCATGGAAGGACAGGTGAATGAAGAATGAGGGTGCGCTTCAGGTTACATTGTAAAACTAAAAAATAATTAACAATATTAGACCTAAGAAAAATACCAGGAGTAGGAGTGTAGCTCTATCTTGTGGCAGATGCGTAACATTTTGGACAAACATTTTTGCACATCTCCACTGGTCAGCCACTCTCCCTTTCCTCCAGAACATCTTGAGGATCTTTCATAGGTAGTGGAAAAGCTTCGGGCAGCGCTTATATACGATGTATGGAATTCTGATTGGTCCTGGGGCAGAGGCTGATCTAGCCGCTTGGATGACATCTTGGAGCTCGTTCCAGCTTGGCTCTCTCAGGTTGAACTCAGCTGATGGAGGATCTGGATCTAGCAGGGCTTTGTTGGGAGCAAACTCCTGGGTTTTCAGCTCTTTCCACAGTTGCTGTATCTTCAAGGCTCTATGGTTCATGCACACACCTTCCTTGAACTGGTGCCACTCTCTTTTGTTGTTAGCTGGGAGTCACTTGATCCACTGCTGTATTTCTCTGCCTGGGTTGGGTACTGCCGGCGCTTGGGGACACTGGGCACTGCGGGGTGCGTTCTGATCATGCTCATTCTGCATGTCATCAGGACACGGTACTGTGCACTGCACCTGACACTCCTTCTCCAAGCATTTCATACGAACTTGGTGGATTTTAAGCCTGTGCTGATTCTTACATTCTTACATACTTTGCAGCAGTTGCATCGTGTTTCAAACTATTTGTAAATATTACTTAATAAGTAATATTAATATTACTTTCATATACATGAGTATACTTTTTGACAAGCCTTTGTACAGGGGACATGTGTTCTTTGGAAAACTCTTGTCTCTATTTCTTGTTTCTTTTCTTTTTTCAATCTTTGGCCCTCTGCTTTGGTATGACCCTTGTGCTCAGCACTCATCATGTCTCTCCTCTTACATCTACCTGTCTGCTCTCTTTTCTAACATTTCCCCAGCCACATATTCTCCACTCCTCAGCTCTGAGCCCTATTTTCTCGCGCTTCTCTGCCTCTCATTCCTCTTTTGACTGCCAACTTGCCTCACTTGCAACTGCTTCTTTCTTCGACCCTCCACTCCTTTCCCAATCATTCAATACTTTCAATTTACTTTCCTCCTCTCTAATCTGCCACTCCATTCATCCTGTGCTCCCCTTCATTATCTCCCCCTATCGTCCTCCGCCTTCTGTCCTCCTCTTGCTGTCAGCTTGTCTAAAGGATGGATTCAAGGATCCTCTTTCAGTATTTCAGTATACTGTATGCTCACATTGTTGAATATGTGTGTGGGTTATGTATGTTCACACTGACATGTGATAGGTTTTCTCTATGTGTGTGTGTGTGTGTGTGTGTGTGTGTGTGTGTGTGTATTCACAATTTTTAGTAAAGTTGAGTTCAGTTTTGCGCCCAACTCAGGACCATTGGCATGACATTTGTATGTAGAAGGTACTCATTAACATAATTTTTCAACATGCAGGGTTATCATTGAGAACAGGCATATTTAAACCCAAAACATTTTCTTAACCTAACCAAGTATAACCAAGTAGCTTTAGTGTTTAAGCCTAACCAAGGATCAAATGAAACTGAAAACAAAACTAAACCGTGCCTGAAAAGAAAAGAAAAAAAGATGAAAAAAATGAAACCACCATGTGGGACATGAACTATTGTCCTCTGACTGACAGTCTTTTGATTAAGGTGTCAGGGTTTGATACTACAGCAGCATGGTACAGACATCAACAGACACCATATGTATATGTCAGAAACATAAATATCACTGATTGGAAGGGGAAAATATGTATTTTCCAACCAGTTGGCAAGCGGTTCCTGGAGGTTCCTGGAAGGTGCTAGGTCAAATTGTCCACAAAGAGGATGCAGTATCAAAACCTCTTTGTCATTGGTTTGGTTGCTAGCAGACTGCTGCAATCACAGGTAGTTTGCATGCTTACAAATGTCTACAAACACTCACTAACGACTAGCTGAGCAATAATGAAACATGAAAAGATGCAACATAAATCAGAAAGAGAGAATGTTCACCTTCAGAGTAAGAGAGAAAGGAGGGGTTCTTTGCAGAATGGTGTGTCTTTTTGCAATCACTTTCACCTAGCAACTGCCAGCAACCTCCAGCAACCAGTTGCCAAATGGTTGAGGAATACAGTTTCTTCCCTTGTGACCAGTGGAGTCACTGACCAGTCTGTGTGGCTGGGGGAAAAATCCTATGACAATGATTCTTTCTTATTACACACTAAAGCTACGTAACCCTACACCCATACTGTATGCATGGCTGTAGACAGTAGCAGCCAATAAAGCACATTTACACTCCTATTCACACAGGACTGGTGTTACCTGGGAAACTGTAGTAATTATGGCATTCCACTGTGATCTTAATCCCATGTGAATCTGCCATGTCCATTTGTAAATGACAACATTTCAGCACAAATTGCCCATCATTTTACAGATCACAGAAATCCTGTGATGATATTAGTATTGTGCAAATTCCTATCGTGGTCATTACAATCTTTTTTTTTTAAAGATTGTTTATAAGATTTTAAATTTTTCTTCCTCTTTCCTGCATAAAAGCTGGTTGCTTTGGCAATTGGGAATGAAAGTAACCCCCATATGATTAAGGCTTATGCTTGGTTCTAAAGACTTGAGTATTTGCAGTATGGAACTGTTTATCTAACTTGGATAACCCATTGAGTAGTTGTGTAAATCTCACTGCGGTCAGTAGTTGACCATTTCAAAGACTAAAACAGCTTGGCTCATGTTTGATGTGTGTCAAACATCAACACTGATTAATTCCAGAAGTTACTATTCAACATGATTTTTGTGGTGGCACATTTGACATTGCCCATCCATTTACATCCATTTATTACTCAGCTGGCATGGAAAATTTGCTTCATCACAATTGTTACGTCTGCAAGGGGTGAGTGTGCAGGTGTGTGTCTTATAGTATGCTAATCTGTGGTGCGGTGTGTTTTCTACCTGCGGAGGATTGGCTGCTGTCGTGAGTCACGCCCTAGGATGGTCGGACAACGCAGGGAGCGGAGATCATCATTTGTGTCCCAAGCATCCCATCAGCTAACCTGTCATGAATGTGTTGTTTCAGAGTGGGTAGGGGTGAGCTGCCAGTTTGTTTGATATGTTTTCTCCTGTGTTGGTTATAGGTAGGGAGGTTAGACTCTGTCATTTCTTTTGGTTGTTTCTTTTGGTTTAGGTCAGACGCCGGATCACGGTAGATTTTAGTTCACGTTTTGTTTATTGTTTTGGCCTTGGCTCACCCTGACGTGAATCGCTCTGTATTTTGTGGTTGTGTGACCAAATAAACCCTTTCTGAACAAGACGGTTGTTGTGTGGCTGCTTGGGTCTTGGGGGAGAATGGTGGTCTCTCATTCATGTTGCGGTCCGGGCCTCTAGTCGGGTCATAACAACAATACTTAACTTCCATGCTAATACAGGCAAGTACTATCCAATTACAGTAGATAATACTCCAACTATGGATAGATTGCTATGTTAGCAAATTTCAATGCTGGAGACCAAGATTAACTGAATGACTACAGCATGTTCTTCACAGTAATGGGTTACAGTAGTAAATACTATACAGAATGTAATGTACTTTCTTTTGGTTAGAGCTGGACATCTTCTATATCCTTTGAAATCAACTGCAATCTATACCTGCACATGCAACATATAAAAAAATCTGAAGCAGGATGAAATATTTAAAAAGTATGCTCCTCCTAGGGAACTGTAAAATGAGGTGGATAAAATTTGTATTCAGAATGTAATCAGCAGCCAGGAATCAAACTATCAACCTTCCAATCAGTAGAGGACCTGCTCAACCTCCTGAGCCACAGCCACCCCCGAAATCCAGAGCTGAATTTAAAATTCTTTGTCTTACATTCAAGGTCTTGAATAATCAGGCCCCATCTTCTCTTAAAGAGCTCATAGAACCATATTATGCTGATAATTCAGCTTTCAGGCCCCTCTTCTGTGGAACCAGCTCGGATTCGGGAGACAGACACCCTCTCTATTTTTAAGATTAGGCTTAAAACTTTCATTTTGATCACGCTTATAGTTTGTGCTGGATCAGGTGAACCTGAACACTCTCTTAGTTATGTTGCAATAGGCCTACGCTGCTGAGGGGTTCTTGTGATGCACTGAGTATTTCTTTTTTGTTTACCTCTTTTCACTCTATATGTTTATGCACTACTCCACATTTAATCATTAGCTATTATTAATCTTTCTTCCACAGTGTGTCTTTTGTCATGTCCACCTCCCCTCACCCCAAACCAGTCGCAGCAGATGACTGTCATTCCCTGAGCCTGGTTCTGCTGGAGACTTCTTCCTGTTAAACAGGAGTTTTTTCCTTCCCACTGTCGCCAAGCGTTTGCTCATAGGGGATCATTTTGATTGTTTGTTTCTCTGTAATTATTGTAGGGTCTTTACGTCACAATATAAAGTTTGACTGTTGTGATTTGGTGCTATATAAATAAAATTTAATTGATGATCCCAACTCATAACTTACACGGTGTTGCAGGTTTTATGCAAATTCAGGTTTTTGTGGGGCATGCATAGGTTGTTTAGACAGCACAGTTCTCACCTCATATGGAGATCCAGTGGAGGCACTTGTGCATTACAGATGACAAATTTGACCCTGTTCTTTTGTGGAAAGCCTTCGAGGGATTACATGGGACATGAAAAGAGAGGCATGAAAGTGGGGAGATACTAGAAACCTCTCATGCTACAAGACATCAGATCTGGAAACAACTCATAACAGAGGCATGAGGTAGAATGTAACTGTTTACAGTCCTTCAAAGGCCAATAGTGGAGCTACCCGTGGTGGATTTTGACTCTCAAAACTGAAAAAAATTAACCCACACCAACACCAGAAACTTAACATTCTAAAGTCTATTGCATTGATTTTGGCCCCTTTTAATCTGCCATAAGAAGAAAATGAATTGGACTGTTGTTCACTGGTCCAAAGTAATTTTTTTTAGATGAAAGTACATTTTGAATTTAATTTGTAAATCAAGGTTCTAGAATCTAGAGGAAGTGTGTATGGGCACAGAATCCAAGGTGTTTGAAGTCCAGTCTGGTTTCCACACAGTCTGTGATCATTTGAGGTGCCTTGTGATCTACTGGTGCTGGTCCACTGTGTTTTATCAATTTCAAAGTCATGCAGCCACCTAATAGGAGACTTTAGAGCACTTCATGCTTCCATCTGCTGACAAGGCTTATGGAGATGTTAATTTTCTTTTTCCAGCAGAACATAGCACCTGCCCATAGGCTAAAAAAAACAACAAGAAAACTAAATGGTTTACTGAGCCAATGTTATGTGATTGACCAGCTGAACACCAGAAAATCATCTATAGTATCAAAGCAAACTGGGCTTCAGGAACATCTCACACCATACTGCGCTGATACAGTAATTGAAATAAGGGACCCCCAACTAAATAAAATGAAATTAATTAATTTAATAATAATAAAACTAAATAATATAAATTATTTAATTTAATAATACTAAATTGTTTAATAAATTTTTTATTATTATTTAATTGAACACACCGATTAATCCCATAGTTTGCAATTTTTACATGTGCCAGTGTATGATTGAGGGTCAGTGACTGTAGAAGCTGAAGAACCATTTAAAGCCCTTGTAAAGCAGAGTGGTGCTCAGTGAGTGGATATCAGGCTGGTTCTGTTCTTATCCTGACACACGCACTGTATTTATGCAGAATGCTCAGAGACTGTGAGCCATAACAGTTTATTGATTAACAACATGTAGTGGATCAAACTGTGATTCTTATTGTGCAGTACAAATGGGTGACAATATGTAGCCCTGTTTCACACACTCCATATGGATCATGTAGATAAATATTGACTTCGTATCATATAATTTAATCAGAGTAAGCCTCAAACTAAAATTTGTCCCAGAGGTCTATTTGACATTATGCCACCTTTATATTTCTGGCAAGCTCAGCCCTTTATATCCTCACAATACTTTTTAATAATCAGTTTGTGTGTGGAGAACAGAACCTTACTGGTTTTTATTGTGTGTGTGTAAAATTACATCTGGGCTTCAGGTGTTTCCAGCTGCACATGTTAAAGCTTATGCAACAATGAATATACTAAAATGAACTGTTTATATATGAAAACACATTCTACTTTGAATAAAATAGAGCAGCTTACATGCAAAGATGTTTAAAAAAAACACCTTGTGACAGTGGTATGATAATCAGAGTAAAAAGTGCTCAAATATTGTGTGCAGATCCCCAGTCTGGTAAAAAATGTGCACTTCATTCAGCCATATGCAGGAAACAAACCCACACTCACTTCCATCTGTAGTCAATTGTTCATGGTTCACACTCACATAAACACTCAATATATGCCATATGCACGTCTTTATGTACTGTTCTTCACATTCACTCATACGCACATAGATCTATCTCTGTCACACTATCGTCTCTCCCATATTTGTACACTCTTGGTCTATAAATTACATACAGCCTTTCATAACTATCACAGCAGTACTGTCTGCACTATAAACTGACAGTATAATTTTAACTAGTGAAGACTGTCCAGTGCTCAGAGAAATTGTAAACCAACAAATAAACAACAAAAACAACAAAAAAGCGAGCGCTGCAGCTCAGATTCTACAGGCAAATGGTAAATGTTAAAGTTCATGACAGTACAATTAGAAAAAGATTGAACAGGTATAGCTTGTTTACAAAGCTTACCAAGAGAAAGCTGCTTCTCCCCACAAAGAACACGGCAGCATGGCTTAGATCTGCAGAACCCCGTCTGAATATGATGTCTGGAACAATATCCTTTGGACAGACAAGCCCAAAGTGGAGATGCTGGGTAGCTGTTGGTGGTGTTGGTGCTGGGTGGAAGTATAATTTTTAAGGGAAAAGCAACAAAACAAAAGTCAGCAAACATTTCATTTTTTTTATATATCAGATAATCTGTAGATAGAGGTTTTTATTTTGCACTGGCCATTGAAATCAGTTAATTTAGATAATGCTTCAAAACAAGTGCCCTTATGCATGACTGCTAATGACGGGACTTGCTTCTGGAAGGACTTCAGAAAGTAATTAATTTGAATTTAAGCTGATGAAATTTTATATTATAACTTCTCAACTTTTACACTAGCATTATACTGGTTAGGGGCTGGAAAGCATCCATTTACAGTCTGCTTATATACTGTAGAATGTAGCTGGCTAAATCCACAAAGAGCAGTAAACCTCAAAGAAGCAGCAGAACAGATCAGCTAACCACAGCCTTTGTACACAAAGGAAACAAATCGATTGGAGCCCACAATAAAAGCTATAATTTGACTTATTTCTAAGTGATCATTTTTCTCTGCTGCACCTCTACATTGGAACTTGTAATCTGCCAAATCTCACTTTAACCTGTGTGAGATCAATAGTCATAAAGAAAATGGTCATTTCAAGTTATTGCTGCTACAAGTAGAGTCAAGTATAATATAGGATGCATTTTTATTTATTAGGCATGTTAATTCTAAAAGTGAGCAACACTATTATAGTTGTTCCAGCTCACTGGCTTTCTGAAAAATCCTGCATTGTGTTTAGCACTCCTGATAATGAGGTCAAAAGGGCCCATGCTATGGCCATTTCCCTGAAGCCCTGATGTGTTCTACAGGATCACCCAAAATGTGTGTTTTCTCACTCTTCTTATTTGTGATCTACACCAGTCATGTCCAGAGACCACATGCCTCATTCACACCCACTACATACATACAAGCACTTTCTTCTATGTCTAAGTGCTTTCTATCTAACATTCATGAACGCATCAGAGAGCAACTTGGGGTTCAGCATCTTGCCCAAGGATACTTGGGGGACTCCGGGACAGTAAAGATTATTCAGTCCAATATGTAATCATCAATCCAATTTTCATGTATGTCATAAAGAGTTTTTTTTTTTTTAATATGTATAACTATAGTTATTTCCCTCCCAGGCTTAAGACTTTTAATTTGGACTTTAGTGTTAAGTCTAATTTAAGAACACAGTTTTGAAGACAAAAAAGACTAATTCTTTTCAGTTTTAGCATGTGAAAATTAAACAAAAATTAGGGAAAAAAGTTGATATTTTAATACACTCAACAAAATACACAACCAAATGTAGAAACATGGATAATCTGTGCAAAGGTACAGTAGCCATGGGTGAATGTGTCCAAACTATATATTGAAACAGTTATGGTAGCGTGTGTTACCCCAAGATTTTACTAAGATTTTTTATGGTGCTCCCCGCCGTTAATCACCACCTTATCGTGGTAGGGGTGGTGGTGGTGGTGGTGGTGGTGGTGG
>JAVDPK010002754.1:2501-14796 GCA_034780415.1 Cichlasoma orientale | reverse complement strand
GTGTGTGACTGTATGCTGATTCTTTCATTCTGACATACTGTATTAACACATTGGACTTATAATCACATAAAAACACAAAATCCAAGTAGAAAAAAGTTAGATTTTTTTTAACTGTAAAAATCACAAACATGCTTAATGAATTATTTTTACAACTTAAAATGCAAATATAAGTTGTAAATTTTCAAAACTTGTTTTAAAATATAGTAAATAAAGTTATTTACAACTATTTATATTAAAATGCAGGAAAGGCCTCAGGCGTTTTTCTGTACAACTATTTGCAGAGCAATCAGGACTCACATTAAGATGCTAGACAAATTATTTATGCCACCTCAAAAAAACAGTTTCTGTCTTCCACAAGACTGAGGGGCACATCACAGGCAAAACTTGCCAGTAATGTCTCTTTTACCACTTTTTCACCTGTTCCTCAGCACCCAAATGCACCCAAATGCATCGTGTTACCGCATAATTTTCATTGGTTAATATGGTGCATTTTTCCACCAATAGGAAAGGGGTTGTCGGCAATTATTTTTGTTTTGTTTTGTTTTTATTAGCAAGCACTTCCTGTTAGTGAAACTCACATTTTCGCCGTTTATTTCTGCATAAAACGCGCCTCGAAGGTGAGGACAATATACATGAAAAAAGCATGGCATAAATTATTGGGCATAACTCTGGTTTTACTTGGCCTATCAACGTAATTTAAAAACTAATACTTAGTTTGAAGTCTGCACTTTCGATTCATGGCAGCAGCGTCCTGATGCTACGTCATCTAAAATCGGTGATGTCATTTTGACACCGCGCATGCGCACAGCAGATCGGACAGCGGAACCAATCGAATCCATCAACGTCAGCTCAGGTCCTGCTGAGTAGTTGTATTTTTATACAGATTTTATAGCTAAATGAACTTAAAACAAAAAGTCTGCATCAATGGAAAAGTCAAAATATATTGAAGGGGTGATGAAAAATTTACTACCAAGTCAAATTCTTTACTACCAAGTCAATTCTGTTACTACCTTTTACTAGCCTTTATTTAAGCTCATTTATTTTACTACCCTGCGGAAACCCTGTATAGAACTAAGTTATGTAGACAATGTCAGCAGGGAGAAAGAGAAGAGCCGGTGTATAGACACATTTCTCCTTTGACATTGTGACAATGTGTAAACCATATGACTATCTCGGCTAAAAACACGACAAATCTTAAACGACATCTGCAAGCCAGTCAGCCAGATCTCCATGCAATGGTAAGTCATACAGCGTAAAGTGTTTTTCCCAGTTTAGTGTTTGTGTTTAGAGAAAATCGCCACACCGCGGTGGATTAGCCTTTCCTAATCTTAGTCCTGAACACTGTCCTGTACCTTTCAGAGCGTGTCCTGCTGTAAAACGCTTGTATTATCTCAGTAAGGTGGTGTTAATGATCAGGTGTGTGGGAAGCAGGTGAAATGCGTTTAATAATGTTTAATTTCGTGTAAGTGTGTATAATGACTAATTCAAGGGAACTGAAGAAAAACCATTTACATTTTACACCCTTTATATTTTATCTGACTGACTCAACTGTAGATTTAGTCGAGTATATTCTTACGCTAATTAGTCAACTAAAACTAGACTAAAACTAAAACTATTCAGATGACTAAATTATGACTAAAACTAAATTACATTTTTATCAAAAGACTATGACTAAAACTAAATCAAAATTTGCTGTCAAAATTAACACTGCTCTTAGCTTGATTTTCATCTCTGCTTGTCTGACCATTTTTGCAGACCTTGTCTTACATCTCTCTGCTCTACCAAGATCTGTCCTTTACTATCTTTTCCATTCTTTCACTGTCGAATGGTCGCTCTGTCTTTCCATCTCTCTTTCTTGCAAACCTATTCTCTAGGGTGCTGAAAAAAATTTGAACCAGACAGTTTTACAAAACTGTTGTTTTGCTGTTTTTACATAAAGATTAAAAATTGACTAGACTAATACAAAAGATGTTCTGGCAAATGTCTGACAATACAATTCCTTTTAGTTATGACTGAATTTCAAATGGACTACATTAAATGTAAATATTATTTTTCCTAATTGGTGTAAAAGAAAAGTGGCTCAGCACTGTCCTGGTCTGCCCCAGTAATATATGTGCAGTGCTACTGGGGCAGCAGCTGCCCCAGTACACAACCTGTACTAATAATGCAAATTATTGAACTAAAGTATATAAAACTTAAAATTTAAGATTTAAAAATGTCTAAGTCCCTGGCTAAACAATGCCTCCAAAAAGATAATTAATATAGCAGTTAGAGCATACTGAAAATGAAAAGAATCTGAAAATGTAGTGGTTAAAGCCAATTTTAAGACGAAACTCAATCTGCTTGGGACCAAGTTGTGTGTTCAATGTAAGTTACCATGGAGATTTAGTCAGGTTAAAAGAAAGACACTTTTGTGACACTGAAAAATCTCACAAGTTTGACATACCTTGCTAACCTATTAATCTCACTCATAGCACAACCCCCTGGACAACACCCCCAAACATCCATGGGAGCTTCTGGCATCACCTCCAAACCTTAAACACCCCCAACTAATGGCATCACTCTCAAACAGCCATAAAAGGATGTGGCATCTGAGATTGCCACACCTAGGTGCTCATGCCATGATTTGAGCTAGCTGTCTCTTTTACAGATGGGTGAATAGTATAAAGCAGTATAAAGAGTGAAAAAGTCTGCAGAGGGAGTAAAACACTGGACATTGGTTAAGCAAATTTCTTCAGCTGGGGAGAGTAGGGATGACTCTTTTGGGGGAAAAAAATTAATCATTGTCTAGTTTTAGCAAGCACAAAGCACAGCATGTCTGTGTTTGTCTGGTGGGAGGAATTAAGAAAAGAAAGGAGTGTGTGAAGACAAAGAAAATTTCTCTCCACAGAAGGGGTCACGACAATAGATAAAGTTGCATATTAGATTTTAAATGTGCTTTTTATTGTATTTAAACATTTTTCTGCAAGTGGAAACACCAAAGCAATGCTAGCCACTTTATGGCACTTACCATTGTGACTTCATGCAAACATGAAGTCAAAATGTAATTTGAGTATATGTGATGTATAATGGCAATTAAGCTATTCTATTCTACTCTATTAAAAAAAAAAGTATAAAAGGACCTTAGAAATAATTCAATTCAATCCAGATTAAAATTTGGGCTTTTTGTCTAGACGTAGGAGTAAAGCGCCCTCTAAGTGATTCAATGAGAGTAATAACAATTTGATATCTAGTTATGGGTTCTATGGGTTTTATGTTTTCTTGAATTTATTTATTATACATCAGTGTATCATTATTTAGAATATTTAGTATTGACAGTTAAACCACAAATTTACTGCCAATTCCTGTGGCGACCCCTAATAAATAAGAGAGCAGACAAAAGTAGCTTAGTCACAGTCTGCATTCACATTTCTAATTTGCCCGTTAGTGTTTCTCACCCAAGCCGAGGAGGGATGGAGGATGCAGCCCACTGAGGCAAATTTTTAATTTGGAATGGACTGGCAATTATATAATACTTTTTTGGTTCTCTGGTGGCTACCAGCAACACAGTGGTCCCGTGGTTAGCATTGTTGCCTCATGGTAAAAAAGTTTGGGTTTTTTTTTCGCTGTGGTTTCCTTTACACATAGTGAAGCTAACCTTCAACTTTTTTGGATAAATCATTAAAAAAAAAAATCTTGCCAGGCATTTGACTGAAATTTGAAGTTTGACACTATCATGGTGTTTGTTTATTATTGCAATTCTTAGTTGAATGGAAATGTATGTATTTCCTCTATCTGAGCCTTCTGCATTGATTGTCCTGCTTTTATTGTATTTTTGACAGTTAGCTCTTTATGTAGGTTTCTATGTTTTTACCTCACTATTATTACCCTTAGTTTGTTGTTATGTTTTTCCGTTGGTCTCCAGTTGGACCTTTATTTGGTTTGTTCTTTTTGGACCTAGCTAGCAAGTGTTTTCCTGCTATCAGTGTATAACACCTGTTATTTTGGCTGTAGTAATTCCCCTATTAATTAAAGGCAACCAGCCAGTGCGACTTTTTTTTTCTTAAATTTTGTCTGTGCATGAATTAAAATTAACAATACAATCACCAGCATGATGGGCTCAAAATAGCAAAGTACCTCTACCATCGCTTTTACGGTAGAAGACTTTTCTGCTTCAGACTCCCCCATTAGCTGACTTATAAAAATAAAATAAAAATAAAAATAAAAACACTAAATAGGGGACTAAAGAATAGTCTAAACTTCTGTTAAAAAAAAAAAGTCTTCATCTTAATCATCAACCATAACCTAACCTCAGTGTCTTCTTAGCAATGCCACCATATTTTTAGAATCTTCTTGTAACACAAACAGAAAATATATGGCTAAGAACCAAAGTTAAATGTAATTTCCAAGCTTGTTTTCCTGACATTCTGCTTCGTATTTGTTTATACTTATCGGTTGTTACCTCAACAACAACTGCTTTTTGGAGCATTGTGAGTGGGTTTAATATTGTATACTAGAGTACAATGCAAATGAGGCTTGAGCGATGTTTTAAATGGTTAATTTTACAACTTAAAACTGATGCACTTTGATATAATAAACACATGACTGGCTGAGCTGGAGGATGTTAATTTGTCTAAAAATAGAATGCGGTGTAAAATGGCTGTCAGCAATACTCCTTACACATATAAACATATAAAAACACTGGGATGGATTGTTCTGTAGGTGGTGAGCTGGCTGCAGGCAGGTTATGTGCTGTCTTGTGTGGCATTAAAACACCTACCTGCTCAGCCTGGGCTTTGTCAGTTTCCTCACTTGCAGACGTGGAGGAGTCTCCCTGGGTGAGTGTTGAAGGATCGCTTTCTCCTCCTCCACTCTCAATAGCTTGTCTGGATAAACTAGAGTCTGTCTGCATAAACACACAGTTAACTTAAGTCATCCATACCCTGCCTTAGATTTAGTAATGGGGCAGACCTCAAATCTATAAATCTACACAATAATAACCACATTTACAGTCATTATGTATACTGTACATTTATTTGTTATCAAATAATCCAAAAAGGTGAATGAGTATCAAATAATATGATCAATGAGATCTGAAGGTTGTAGCTTACAAAAGTTCCCCCAAAAAAGATTAGGAGCTGGAAACAGCCATGACATATTCACCACTCTTTTGTTTTCTCTCTCTTTAATAGAACTACTTACTTTTTTCTTATAATTTCTCCTGTTTGTTTGCTAAGTTTAACATGAATAGAAAAGCAGCTGCATCAGTGTTTTCTTAAAATAATACTATAAGATATACAGTACCATGAAAAAGTATTTGCCCTCTTCCCGATTTCCTACTTTTAGTGTATTTGTCACACGTTACATGTTTCAAATTTGAAAACAAGACAAAGATAACCCAAGTAGATACAAAATTCTACTTGACTGCTGATATGATGTTCTTTTTATGAAATGTTATTTTCAAGCCACATGTAAAGAAATGCAAACCTTACAAAAAGTTAAACTTCACTTGTCACTGACTTGTCTCTTCAGTGCGCAGAATATTTTCCCAAAAGTCCCAATGTTTTTTGACAAATGTGAGATGAGCCTTTGTGTTATTAGAAGTTATTCTGGGTTCTTTTGTGACCTCTTGGATGAGTCATTGATATATTGAGGTAATTTTGATAGGTTCGCCACCGATAAATGTTTAGCAGATGTTTCTTTAGAGAGTGGAATGATGTGTTGCTTTTTTTTTTTTTTTTTTTTTTAGATTTTTTTAGCCTACTTCACTTTGTTAGACAGGTTCTACTTATAGAAATGGACAAATTGTTGGTATCGTTAAAGAAAGAAAAACCCACAATATTCGCTGAAATAATTCGAAACTGACAAAACAAAAAGCAATGTTTGATTTTTATTTGTTTATTTTCAGTAAATTTTTATTATTATTATTACTTTAGTCAGTTTCAAGTTATTTTATTGAACATTGTGGGCTTTTCTTTCTTTAACAGAAGGGTACCAATAATTTTGTTCATGTCTTTAAGTGATTTCTTGATTCAACAGGTGAATCAACTAGTAAAATTGAACCCTGCGTTCCAAAAATTTGGTAAACTGCATTTTGTATTTACTCAGATTATCTCTGTCTAATATCAATATTAGTTCGATGATCTGAAACATGTACAGGACCTGTCAAAAGTTTGGACACACTGAGTGTGACTTTTGACTAGTACTGTAACTGTGACAAATACACAAAAAACTTTCTAACATTCACACACAATCACACTCTGATTAATGCATCAGAAGCAACTCTATATTTCTTGCCCAAAAAGACTTTGGCATGCAGACTGAAGCAACCAGGGATCAAACTACCAACCTTCCAAATAGTAACCGCTCCCAAGAAAGCCTAAAGTAGTAAGAGCACTCTCACAGAACAGAGCAGGCATCAAAGACAATGAATATGATATTGACTAAGTCAGAAGCAGTATGAAAAGAGGTGGATGGGGTGGGTTTGCAAAGTGGCTTGCAAAGGTAGCAGCAAGTGTAAGCAAGCTGAAGCTCCCTAAATAGCATGTCCACTATAAAATTTGCTTTCTCCTGATGAGAAACTACACTGAACTCCTTCAGCGCATCCAAGCTAGCTTGTTTAATAGTTTTCAGGAGTAGTTCTCTGTTATACTTCAATGCGAACCATCTCAACAGGTATTTGTTAAGCAATGCACTGATATTAGCATTTTAGAATTCAGAATTTTTGTGGTGAGATTTTATTAACTACATTTTTGTCTGCAGTTCTAATAAATAAAGGCCCTGGACGTAATCTGTGGAGGTACAGTGTTCTCAATTTAATTATGTAAAAATGTGATATGAGTAAATTTAAAGTATTACAATTAAAATCAGTTTTGTTATGAATTGTGAGTGCATGCACACAGACAATGTAAAACAGAAGCTGAGCTGTCAGCAGTTCTTTTTGATCACAGTAAAAAAAAAAAAACATGGCTGACAGAACTATGAATCAAACCTGCCTCAGCCGGTGCTTGTACCTTAAAGTTGATTTGCTGAGCCAGTTCTTTAGCTTTGTGATCTTCGGCACTAGGGTTGCTATTGGGGGTTAGATCCAGGAGGGCAGAATGCATGGAACAGCCACATGTCTCACAGCAGAAATCCTGGGACCTGTCAGAGAACAGGTGGTACATGATGAGATCATCCTCCCACAATGGCTTGTTTGATTTCTACACTTCTAACCTTTTAAATATTCGGAGAACTTCATAATTTAAAAGTCATGATGATGAATAACAACCTCCTCCACTCCATGACTGAACAACCTGCTACATAAATGAAAATATTACAGAGTGCAATATCAGTGGCTCAACAACCAAAGAAATTGCACCTAGCAATCAGCTACCTCTTTCAAATGAATATAAAACTCCAACAAGTCAACCAACACATGGTACTTTAACACATCTCTGCAAACAGAAATAAATGACTGTCCGAACATCTTTCCAACTTCACTATGGGATACTGGCAAAGCTGTTTTAAGGGGCAGAATCATCTCAAACTCATCTTATAAAAAGAAGAAAGACATAGAGCTAGAGAATAATTTCAAGGATAAAATTAAATCATTAGAAAAAACACACACAAGTAACCTTTCTGAAAAAGTAGTGATTTAAGAAAACAAACTTGAACTAAACAATCTAATGACTTTAACCTGTTAACTGACCGCTCCAAAAATCAACAAAAACGCCTGAAAAAGGATACCCAAATTTAATCAGCTGCTGTTCCTGAACTCATTGGAGTACATGCAAAAACTTGGTCTCTTAGTGAAGATATCAAGCTATATTTTGCATTTTTGCAGTCAAAAATGCTGTACAGTTACAGTATGTAGCTATTAAGTAGTGATACCTTTGGGCTGGGGAATGGGTCCTGACTGTTGTTCGCATTTATGCGCCGAATGACGGTTAAGTGTACCCACCCTACCCTTTTACACCCGAAAGAGTTATTTAATTTTTATTTATTTTTATGTTTTAATGTACTAATGTACAGTACTTTGTGTCAGCTGTGTTTTTTTTTTTAAAGTGCTTTATAAATAAAGATGGTATGGTATGGTATGGTTAAATGGTTTAATTTGCATTAGGCACTACACTAGCTGTGGAAAACTATGACACAGGCATATTTATTATGAAAAGTTGAAGGGTTTCTGTTTTGTTCTTTCTATTTTAGCACTTCTAAAGAAAAGTGTGGAGATAAGTTTTTCCTTAAGTTTTTCCTCACTGAAATCAAACAGCCAGAAAATTGCAATCGTGCACCTCTACTTTGGAACTCTGCTCGAACTCATGCTCGAATCAGGGTTATAATAGTTTTGGAATTTACATTATAGTTTTAGTTCATTTTTATTTATTTTTCTCTAATTCAGTTAGTTTTAGTTTTCAGAGTTGTTTTGATCATTTTTATTATTCGTTTTTATTTTTGGTTTTAATTTTCATACTTTGTCAGATGCAAGATTCAAGGTGCAAGTGACTATTGTGTAATAAAAACAACATACCATTTAAAGAAATGTATTCAACAACACACTGTTTGCAAGACAGCAGCATTACGTTCTAGATGTGTGTAATATTAAAGACACTCATAAACATCAACAGGGAGAAACAAAGAAAAACATGAACTCCAAAACTCAATAAATTCTCCAATAAACTCCCAATAAACTACAGCGTCAGTGCAGTTTCTCCAGAGGTGCACGTCTGGTTACGTCGTAGGTTCAGAGCGGTTTCCGTAGCTGCCTTGTGCATGTTTCTCAGGTGGACTTTGAAGTTGGTGTTTTTTTCCTGACTGAGAAGTGTTCTGTATATGTTTTCATCATCCACAACAAGACACTCGCTTTCCATCTGTGCTATCGTACTCAAAGAAAACTCATATGGGACTGCCACTTTCTCAGCAGACTGCTGCTATTACTTTTCGGACCAATGCGGTGAGCACATGCACGCACACGCACATGGTAGCCCGATGGCGCTCCCAGCTTAAACTAGTAGAGTGGAAAAAATGATTTCATATCAATCCACAAGGCTTTTAAATAAAATGACAAACACGAAAACAAAGGGGCAGCACGGTGGCCCGGTGGTTAGCACTACTTAGAATGATATCTAGAAGGTCTGGGTTCGATTCCACCTTGGCCTCTCTGTGTGGAGTTTGCATGTTCTCCCCGTGTCAATGTGGGTTTCCTCTGGGTACTCCGCTTTCCTTCCACAGTCCAAAGACATGATACTGGGGTTATGTTAACTGGTCACTCTAAATTGCCCATAGGTGTGAATGGTTGCCTATCTCTCCGTGTTGTCCCTCGACAGGCTGGCGACCTGTACAGGGTGTACCTTGCCTCTCGCCCTATATCAGCAGGGATAGGCTACAGCAACCCCGTGACCCTGAACAGGATAAGCGGAAGAGGATGGATGGAAAATCTTTTTTTAATTTCAGTTTTCGATATTTCATTCATTTTTGTTACTATAATAACCCTGGCTCAAATTAGTTAAGTATTCAGGTTTGAAAAAGGGAGGACAAAAAAAAAAAAAAAAAGAAAATCTAGGATTTTACTTTTTCCCCTCAAGTTGTTAAAATTATATATTTTCTATTAAGACATTGAAAAAAATTGCACATATATGCAACAGAATCTACACTAGTGACTGCAGACTTTTGAATCTTACTTTATGTATACTTGGGTGGCAAGTATAATTGGTGTACATTTATTAACCATTCATTTTTAAGATTTCTCAGACCTCCCCTGTGGTTGTCTTGCTACATCAAAAGTGAGGATACATATTTGGCAATTTACCTATCAGTCACAAAATCAGAAAATTCTGAATAATACTGCACATGAGGCCTTTACTGCTGTGCTAGGGTTCTCCACTGACTGGCAGCCCTCACATTCACAAGAGGCACAGAAACAAGAGATGATAAGATCAGATAAGGAACAAGAAAAGTCCTGTCTCAGCCTTTAGATTGTGTGTGTGCTTCTGTGTGCATGCATGTTGGGGAGGGGTGGGGTTGCCATCATGGAGATAGGCAGCTACATATTCATAGCAAATTGTGTCTTCCTGTCAACCTCATTTCCATGTGTTAATGAACTAACCGGATGATCAAGACCCCATCTTATCTGGTAATAGAAGTGCGACTTTAGCTTGATCCTCACCATCATTGGCTCTGCACCATTTTCTCTGAGGGAAATGCAATGTAAAATGAAAATTGAGTGCCTGATCATACTCCCTCTGGAGATTAGTCACATGGCAAAAATGATTTTGTCATCTTTCAATACCAGAATTGGCTTGGGCATGCTCTTTTCGGATAGTGACAAGCCAGTAATTAACAACAAGGCATGTCCACTGAGGAATAGGTGCTGATGATATTACATGCTTGTGTGAACTTTGCTGTTTTAATATTAACTTATGAGGATCATATCCTCTTTCTGTGTGCCTGATAATCTAGGTTGTATTTCATTTAATACACAATGTGCCATACTTAACTTGTCATTCTGATGGAAAGACTGGAAAGACTTTTAACTACCAAATCTTACTTTTTGGCAAGGGCCCTCCTCTCTTCAGGGGTATAATCAAGAGATCCTATTGCTCCTTCTCCTTTTGTTGGCATGAATCCAATTATAGCTATCAGGGCAGTACGGACTGGAAGAGAGAGAGAAAAAACGTAGAAAAGAGAAAATTTTAAAAAGCAGAGCACATTCAAAATTGCTTAGAAGTAATGAAGCAAAACACAGGATGGCTGTTTTCTGAGCTTAAGCCTGAATGAGAACTTTCACATTGCATCTGTACTTGCGCATTGCCCAGCTAGATAAGACAAATTTTACAAATGGCTTACTAAACACTATACAGCTCTCCAAATGCAAATGATCTTACTTCCCAAAGCTTCAAACTGCAGAGGGACACCAGGCAGGACTGCCCACTTTCTCCTTGACTTTTTGTTATTTTCATTGAGCCACTAGCAGCAGCAGTCTGATAAAATGCAAACATTAAAGGAATTCAATCTGAAAATAAAGACCATAAGATAAGCCTTTATGCTGATGATGTATTACTTTTCCTTGGGCACTCACAAACCGTTCTTCTGAAGAAAATCATACATATAGATAAGTTCTCATCTATATCAGATTACTCCATCAACTGGAGTAAATCAACAGTTTTGCCTCCTAATTGTAATTTTCAGAACACCTCCAACACCCCACTACACTCAGGCAGGCTGCTAGGCTGTCAGACCTGGTACCGCTGAATCATATTCCTCTACTAAAAACAACACAGGAAGATCTCACACGTTGGAATGTTATACCTATATCACTCATGGGGAGGGTTGCCACAGTTAAAATGATGATTCAGCCTAAAATCAATTATCTCTTCTCACTGATTCCTAATAAACCCTCTGTTGCTTTGGTTAAGTCATTAGACTCAAACATTTCAAATTGTTTAGATAGATAGTAGGAAAAAAAAGAATACTAGCTTGGGGCTACAAAACCAGTGCAATATAATTAACTAAGGTAGTATAGTGAATGTAAAAAAGGAAATGATACAGCAGCCCTATGTAAACAAAAGACAGTGACGGCAGAGAATTTCGCTAGTCTTTATGTTAATGTACCTGTTGCCGTATGCTAATGGAATTTCTGGATCCAATGTTCAACTTTTGTTTGAACTGAGAGAACTGAGATATTGTTTTCAATTATACTTACTGCTCCATGAGGGCTGCCATGTCTCTGGATGGTGGCCAGAAATGCTAAGACAAATCTTCTTCCCAACTTCGAATCTTCCATTTGGCTAATTTGGAAGGCAATAAAGAGAAGGCCAGTGGTGACTATGTGTGCTAAGACAAATGCGTAAAACATACTTCTCAAAAATTATCAAAGCAAACTGACAGAAAATTTGAGCAGTTGGCAAAATTCAGGATGTGACTGTGCAAAAGTAAGAGTGTTTAAACAATTAAAATGGATGAAAAAAGTTGGCTTAATAAAGAAAAAGTAGCTGGACAAAATGAAAAAGTTTCACAATTCTCTCACAACAAATTGTGGCTTTTATCAGTCATTAATGCATGCATCATAAAGCTGCCGGAATATAATAAGAATCTTTCATTCTCACATGCAATGCAATTCTCTATGACAGACCCTAGGCTGTCAGTGTCCTGACAGCCTAGGGTCTGTCCTGACAACTGTCACTATGCATGATGCAACAATAAATGGCTGAGAGTTAAATGACATTCTCTCCATTTATCTGATTCTCCAGCAGGAGAATAACAGGGTTAATACAGGAATCCTAGAGTTCAATTTACTACCTATTTTACTACCTCTACAATATTTTTACTACCAGCA
>JAVDPK010002750.1:0-14143 GCA_034780415.1 Cichlasoma orientale | reverse complement strand
GAATAAAACTCCAGTCCTGCATTTACGTCCGTGTTTGGGGTCCTCATTCCGGCCAGCGCAGCGGGGAACCGTGACACTGAGAGGCATCATCTAATTTCTCAAAGCTGCTAACAAATTCAAATCCGTGGCCACTCAGGTCAAGGATTTTCTTTGTGATTTAATAGCTTTGATCTGAGTTTTTGGCTGATCATGATGAGCTGACCGAGTGAAGGTGAGCAGAGAGCGATTACCTAAAAAAACCCGAGGCAGTAGCAGGTGGTGATGATGATGATGATGAAGGGGAAGAAGTGACTGAAGTTACCAGTGATTGGAACAGGAATGCGAGGAGGGAGATATTTACACAGGCACACACACAGACACACACACAAATATATCTATGTGTGTGTGTGTGTGTGTGTGTGTGTGTGTGCGTGCGTGTGGATATAGTGAAGCAGGGGTTTCTTTCTGAGGGACAGGCTCCAGAGGGAAACTGAAGGTGTGGGATGCAGTTCCCGCTGACACCACATGGTTTGTAGAGAGGAAGAGAAATTCTTGCCAGTTCTTGTCTTACAGGAGGTGGGCTCGGCCCCGTAGTTCCAGTGAAAGGAACTCTGAATGCTTCAGCATACCAAGACATTTGGGACAATTTCATGCTCCCGACTTTGTGGGAACAGTTTGAGGATGGTCCCTTCCTGTGCCAACATGACTGTGTGCACAACTGCTCAAAACAGCTCCATAAAGACATACGTGAGCGGGTTTGGTGTAGAAGAACTTGACTGGGCCTGACCTTAACCCGATACACACCTTATATGCAGATAAATCTGCAGCAAAATTCATCAGTCTGATGGAATCTTTTAACTATATTCAGCATGTGTCAGCTCCCTTATCACAACAGGGGACATGCTTTAGATCTTGTTTTTACTTTGGGCCTGAATATTGACTCTCTGCATCCTCAAGACCTTTTTATTTCTGAGCATACGTGTGTTCCCTTTCATTTATTTTCTGATTCAGACCCTGCTATTACTCATCATATGATTTCTACTCGTACTTTTAATCATCTTACTGCAGATAAATGTTCTGCTCTTTTTAACTCTGACGATGTTTCGTTCTCTGACACAGATGTAAATTTTATGGTGCATTATTTTAATGATAGTTGTTTATCTGTTTTAGACAAAGTGGCTCCTTTTTTAAAATCAGAAATGCTTCCTCTGCCAAATCTTTACCGTGGATGAATGACAGTATTCGCTGGTTCAAGCACAGCTGTCGGAAAGTGGAACGCTTATGGAAATCCACAAAGCTCCAAGTTCATCTCTGTCATTTAAGAGAGTTATTGCATTCTTTTAATAACATGATAAAAAATATGCTAGGGCAGCATATTTTGCATCAGTCTTAGAGAGCTCTAAACCGATATCTCTTAGCGCTCTCACTGGTCTAGTTGATAAAATGAAGTTATCCTCCTGTCTACTTGACATTTTACCAGCTTCAGTGTTCAAAGAGGTGTTTTGCACCATTGGACCATGTGTTCTTAGGATAATTAACAATTCTTTAATTTCTGGCTGAGTCCTGCCATATTATAAACAGGCTGTTATTCACACTCTTTTAAAAAAGCCCCGGGCTGACCCCCCCCCCCTCTCCTTCAGAATTTTAGGCCAATTTCAAAACTGCATTTTTTTCTCAAAAATTTTAGAAAAAGTAGTGGCCAGCCAGTTAGCAGAAGTTTTAGCTGTTCATAATATTTTAGATAAATTTCAATCTGGTTTTTGCCAAATGCGCTCTACTGAAACTGCTCTCCTTAAAGTCTCAAATGAGCTCTTAATGTGTTGTTGGTGGTGGGGGGCTTGGATGGATGCTGCCTTACGGTCTTGGGGTGTGGGGCCTAGGGTGCTTACGGTGATGGGTGCTGGCCTTGGGTCGGGTGACTGGTTGGGTCCTTCCCTGCACGGGGGTGGTCTGTTCCCACTTCGGTGCACTACTGGAAAGGGTGGGATGTCCGGTTTGCACTTCAGGGATTCTGAGGTGCCTGCAGGAAGGGGTGGGGGGTGTTCAGGTGAGGGATCAGCTGTCATACAGTTATGTGGTAGTTTGGGCGGGCAGTTTATTTCAGACTGAGGCCAGTTTGTCTTGTCTCTTTTTCTGTCTATTGTTGACTGAGTGTCTGGTGTTGGGGCTTGGTGTGCAGATAGGCCCTCAGACTGGGGGGACCATCTGCATGCGCTAGACTATCCTCTGCAGTAGGGGTTGTGGGTTGTGACCAAAGGCACGTTTGCATTTTGAAACTTTAATAAACTTCCAGTTCTGACCCATATTTAAGCTGTGTTCGCTCACCACATAGAATTTAATAGAGATGTAGCATCTCTTATCATCTCTTATCTCAGAGCTCTGATCAACATGGGGTTGTTCAGTGGGATGGATGAAGGGATGAAAGTAGGTTAAATCCCAGTCTTTGTAATAGATTGAAAAGACAACTTTGCAGCTTTCACTTTCCAGCCAAGTTTAATCCGGAGAACAAAATCCATGGACATCTGGTGCTTTGTGAACTTCTTGCACTGACAATGAGCTTGAATTGTTTTCAAACTCTATAACCCAACAACAGATTTGACAATGTCAGAGCTGAGTGAATTTACCTAAAATTTCCATAATGATGTGACTGTGATAAAAATGACAACACCACACTTATACATCATTTGGTAGATACTAAAAATGGGGTTATTCATATCTGGACCTGTTTCATGAATGCTAGGAAAAAATGACCTCTCAACACCAATGTGTAACTAGGCCACTCTACAGTAATGTTTACCATGATCTTCTTAAAGCAGATTTTCTTCCCGTGGAAAAACAGATAAATGCATTATACAAATTACACATTTTCAATAAATGTAGAAAAATATAAGGGGGTGTGATCAAACCCAGTAATTATCAGCAGTGAGCTAGAGACTCACACAGTCCACAAATCAGCTTTTGCTAAATAAATAAGCAGCATGTGATCCTTTCTCTTCTCTTCTGTCTAACTGATAATACATTGAAGCCTCTTTGAAAGCCAAGGGATTTGTGCTGAATACTATCTTGAACAGCTACTGTTGTGGTCCTGATGTTCAAGAGGCATTCTTTACTTTTTTCCACCTCACATTGTTCTCTATTCACAAATCTTTTCCACTGAGTCTCACCTCAGTTTCTCTATTCCTCAAAAAACAAACTACATTTTGGACTCATTTTCACAACATAGCTGCTACTTTTAAATCTGCATGGTAACATAAGGATTTTACTGGTGAAGGATCTAAGGTTAATGAGTTAAATAAGGACCCACCGTAAATTAGTGTGCTTTCCATTGCAGGCCTTTCCAAGTGTTGCGCTCACCTTGACAGCCCCCATTTCTCAATCATAATGTATCTTATTAATGAGGTTGTGATTTCTCTCACAGCCTCCATTACTGCCATGAAAAATAGCTTTAAATTGGAAATTCCATTAAATGCTGGCCTGCTGGCCTGCTGGACAGTGACACATGAAACCCTGACTGTTCAATTATGATGTGTGTCTCATAAAAAAAAAAAATTAAATGAAGGCTGCAGAAATTTGAGTAGTAGTAGTCGCTATTATTATCATGTCAGTGTCTTGGTAGCATGTGCTTGTGATGCCCTGAAATATTGAACTCAACTGTTATTTGTGTGTGTGTGTGTGTGTGGGTGAGTGTTTCCTCACAGACAACCTCCATTCATTTATGTCTACAGTTATTTATGTTTTCAGAATTGGTTTGTACACACTTACCCAGCATATGAATGGGTTAGACACCACGTTTCTAAGACTTTTAGATCCAAGTACAATAACCTGTTTTATCTGAATTTAGAAGCAGGAAATTAGAGTTCATCCAAGCCTTTATGTCTTCAAGACAATCCTGCAGTTTAACTAATTGATGTGTGTCAACTGGCTTCATGGATAGATAAAGCTGAGTATCATCTGCATAGCAATGAAAACGTATGCTGTGCTTTCTAATAATACTGCCTAAAGGGAGTATATAATGTAAATCAGCTGGTCCTAGCACAGAACCCTGTGGAATTCCATAATTAACCCTATTTTGTGATGAAGACTCCCCATTTACATGAATAATTTAGACATTAGTTGTGGACATTAATTTAGACATTAAGGCATTGAGATTAGGTTTTAGACTTTCCTTTATGATGACACTTATAGCTGAGGCTGAATCAGGTGACTGATTAGTAAAAGGCCTTTCCCCGTGGCTTATTTCTGTGTTTACTTTCAGTCAAAAATGTTTAAAATGCTGCACTTAAAAGCTTTGGTGCACAGTGAATCATACAGAATGGCTCTTCCTGGACGTCTTTCAATTTTCTGCACTCCTTCCTGGCTGAAGAATTGTAAAATATTATTACTTCTATGGCTGCCATCTAAATATTTCCTATTGGCTGATAATGATGAATGGTGAAAAGTAACAATTAAACAATATGAAAACACGTCACAACACACAACTGTATTATTGGCAAATTGTTATATGGATGAATATTACTGCCGCAGATGTTGAAGGTCAAGATCACTTTAAACACTTTTTATATTCTGTACAGTAAGGAATCATATTCTTCAAAATCCAGTGGCGTGTAGTGACTTCTACAGAAAGGCAGAAATGATTGCTTCCCCAACCAACACACACACACACACACACACACACACACACACACACACACACACACACACGCACGCACACACACACACACACACACACACACATAAATTGGATCAGATTAAAATGTACCATTTTTGCTATCTGCACTCCTTCCTGGCTGAAGAATTGTAAAATATTAGTTTTAATGTTAAATAAATATCTACTATATTGCCAAAAATTATTAGCTGACAATGACAGAAAGGTTTCTTCAAACCATTCCTTTAAGAAAAGTAGCAATAAGACACTAGAAGAACACCTCATTATCTGTGATGGTAATTACAGGTCGCACCTTAGTTTGACAACAGGAAAACCTATTTTCTGTGGTTCATCATCAAGATATTAATAACACAAAGCAGCTGAATTTCAAAGGCTAGGGCAGTATGTCAATGGTTAACTGTCAATATCCACAAGGGTGATTAAAAATAATGGTTGCAAACAGGCCAGGCCAATTTATTAAATATATTTATTTTAAAAATCCCATCTGAATTGAAAGGCTTGAGCACTGTGTGACATGGTTAACAGTTTCTAGAGGGAGATTAGAAATATTACTAAAAAATGAAGGCGATTAGCAAAACAGCGGGTTAAACGTTGTACATTCAGTCAACCAAGTTTTTTCTCAGAGATGCTAATCTGAAACTCCTTTGTTCAACCTAATGGTTTTATTAACCTGGATATTGCAGGAGTTTCCCTCTCCAAGGCTTTCATCATTAACATGCTAAATGAGTTATTAAGTTTCTTACATCACAAATATTGGCAGAGGTGGTTTGCAACAGAGTGCTTGTTTGTTCGATCTGTTTTTACATTTTCACTCTCAGACTGCTGCTCACTTGTGGTTATTGGGGTAAAAGTAGAATTTTAAAGTAGAATGGGAGGCAGAGCCTTCAATTTTCAGGCCCCTCTCCCGGTTTGGATTTGGGAGACAGACACCCTCTCTATTTTTAAGATTAGGCTTAAAACTTTACTTTTTGATCACGCTTATAGATAGGCCTGGATCAGGTGAACCTCCCTTAGTTATGCTGCAATAGGCTGCTTCGGGCTTCCTGTCATGCACTGAGTATTTCTTCTTTATTCATTCATTCTTGTCAGTCTATGTGTTTATACATCACTCTGTATTTAATAATTAGTTATTATTAATCTGATGGCTGCCCCTCCCTGAGCCTGGTTCGGCTGGAGGTTTCTTCCTGTTAAAATGGAGTTTTTCCTTCCCACTGTTGCCAAGTGCTTGCTCATAGGGGGTTGTTTGATTATTGGGGTCTTCTCAGTAATATTGTAGGGTCTTTACCTCACTCGCCCTGAGGCAACTGTTGTTGTGATTTGGTGTTATATAAATTAAATTGAATTGAATTGAATTTTTACATGTGAGAGCAAGGGGGTGGGTGGATAATTGCTGGTTAGCTGTGATGAGCCTGTTTGGGTCAAATTTAGCCTTTCAGATCAATAACTCATCTATTTGCACCATACACATGCCCAGAGCGCTGGTCTGTGTCCTGGGGAACATGTTTTTAAAGGAACAAGACTGCTTCATTAAATTTGATTGTGAACCAGTAATAATTATTCTGGTCGTTACTTTTTTTTGCTGCCATCGGAATGCTTCCCTAAAGCATTCCGATGGAGGTCTTTCCTAAAAACAACATAATGTAAAAGTAATCCCTGTGAATCTGCCTGTATTCTCATATTTTCTTCCTGTTTTGCTGTGTTTGGATGTTTCTTGGCTGCCCCCAGCCAATAGTACGATGCAAATGAGGCATTGTTTTTTTTTTTAAAAAAAAGACAGCGGGTAACTACCAGGCTATAAGAAGCTATGAAAATTGCAGGCGCAGCACGGGGGGAAAAAAGCAAATACAGAAAGGCAAAAATACCAAGCACATTCCAGAAAGAGAGAGGGAATCTGGGATCTGCCTTCACCCACTAGCAGTAAAAAGGCAGAGGAGAGGGATGGAAGTGAAGCAGATGTTGCTCAATCACCTGCCCTTTTGACCTCTTACTTGATAGGTGCCCTTTTTGTAAAACTCTTTTCCCCCCAATTTCTATCATTTTAAATTTTAATATTAAATTTGGCCCATGGAATTAATTCCCAATTAAAAACGTGCAATGCCGAAAAAGTGTATATTTATTATGCTGCTAGACTGCAGACTCCCAGGCCCTCTTTCAAATATCCTTGTTTTCCCAGCCAGCTACGCATGCTATTCAAGGCCATCTCAGATCTCAGAGCTGCTTATACTGCTGACAGCAAGGTAAAAATAGTGTTTGCCCACCGTGTCTGTCACTGTTATGAAGTGAAAATACTATTACAACATTTCAATACAGGCAGCCAAACATCAGCAATAATAGCCCACCACATGCTAGCCCAATTTAAAATGTGCAGATAAACTCCATTTGGTCCTTTGTCTGACAACAGAAAGAAATAAGTGATCATTAATCTATGCAAATATTCAGATGTCACAAACATTAGTCCTCACCCTCATACATAGATATACTTGTATGGAATTTCCACATGTCAGATGAAAACATTGTACATACATCCAGTGCATGTACAAGTAAACCAAGGTGCATTAGCAAGCTAATTAAAATGCTGCGCTCACTTGCTAAGAAACAGAGTTAAACTTATGTATCATGCATTCAACGTGTCCCAGAGTGCTGTTTCCTTCCACTACAAAAACATTATAATCCAGGTGTTTTATTGATCTGATCAGCTGCTAAGAGAGCTTCCTACTGTATGTTAGAATATCCATCATCATATTGTCAGCATGAACTATCATGTTTTTGATCCAAACCACTAACTATGACAGTAAATGATGTAATTTTGCTGGGAACTGTAGTTTTTTTCTACATGGCCTCTCACAGCTCCTGGGATTTTATGTTTAATAGAAAGCCCGAAATTGTAATTTGAGCTTCCTTTTCCTCTTCTCCCCCCTCACTTTCAGATTTGCTTTCTTTAGACCTACAAAATCAAATGCAAACAGGACCATCACAAGGCCACGCCCAGTGGTAGCTTGCAAATTGTGGTGAAACAGTGATCTAGCCAGAGAAAACAAATCAGAGTCTGGCATCAGTAACAGCGGAGTGCGTGGGGTGCGCGCCCGCTCGCCAATTGCAGCAAATTCCCAGCTTGGCGCAAGACAGTCTCAGCATGGCGCAGTGCTGGGCGATCAAACGCTGGCTAGAACCCTGTCTAAGCAAATGTACACCCTTTCATGGAAACGGTATTCAGTGATGGCTGTGACCTCTTTCAGCAGGATAATGCACCCTGCCACAAAGGAAAATATTTCAAAAATAGTTTGAGGAGCACAACAATGAGTTTGAGGTGTTGACTTGGTCTCCGTATTCCCTAGATCTCAATCCAGTTGAGCATCTGTGGGATCTGCTGGACAAACAAGTCTGATCCATGATCTTACAGGACTTAAAGGACATGTTGGTAACATCTTGGTGCCTTTAAAGCACTTTGAGTGGTCAACAGGATTAAAAAAGAACATGGTTTTCAGAGATGTTTCTGAGTTCACACAGTGAATTCCACAATGCAGCTCTCTGTTTTTAATTCAGTGCCTGAGGGCCCGAGATCATGGCCATACTGTAATACTTTTTAGGCTTTGTGGTTTACTAATCTTTAAATTACATCTTACTATAATGATCATAGAGTATGTATGTGTATATATCTGTATGTACCTTATTTCCTCCTGAAGAGGTGGGCTAATCTGGATGGAATATCATTAGCTGGGCTGATTCGAAGAAAAAGTCTTTGTATTGTCATAGCCTTGGTGTCCTTTAATGTTGGCCATAACTCGAGAACATCTACTAAATATCCCGTATGACAGCAGATCACGGCAATTGTGACCTGGAGGTAAAGGTCAGAGGTCAAGTTCCAGAAAAACTTTAACGTTGGCCATAACTCGAGAACAACGTGACCTACAATGTTAAAATTCACACCATAGATGCAGCTAATAAAAATCTCAGATGACTTGGAATCTCGATGAACTTCAACTTAAGGGATAGATAGATACTGTAGGTGGATGGATGGATGGATAGATAGATACTTTATTGATCCCACAAGGGAAATAATTGTGTAAAGGCCAGAGGTCAAGTTTTTTCGTGAGCGCTATAACTCGAGAATAATCAGAATTAGAAATACTTCACTGATCCCAGAGGGAAATTTCAGTTGTTACAGCTGTACTCATTTATCATATAAAAAGAATAAACACTCTTGCACGCATAATAAATTAAGGGAGGAGTTATAGAGTTTGATGCCGCAGGTAGGAATGACCTCCTGCGGCACTCTCTGGTGCATTTTGGTGGAATGAGTCTAGCACTAAATGTGCTCCTGTGTCTCATCACTGTGTCGTAGTGGGTGGGAGCCACTGTCCATAACAGCCTGCAGCTTAGCCAGCATCCTCCTTTTTGACACTGCCCATCAGCGAGTTCAGCTCCACTCCCACATCACTGGCCCTGTGGATCCAGTTGTTGAGTCTGCTGGCATCTGCCTCCCTCAGCCTGCACCCCAGCATCCAACAGCATAGGGGATAGTACTCGCCACCACAGACTCATAGAAGATCCTGAGCATAGTCCCACAGATGTTGAAGGACCTCAGGTGCCTCAAAAAATAGAGACAACTTTGGGCCCTCCTGTATAGGGCATTGATGTTCTTAGCCCGGTCCAGCTTATTACCAATGTGCTCAGCAGGGCTCTTATGTATCTTTCTCTTCTAAATCTTAATGTGCTGCTATGCTTACAATCATTACTCTAGCACCATGAACCCTAGAACCATGATCCCAGACACAGCACATGAACAACACCAGAGTTCAAAAGTTCAAACCCAGAAAACTCTGGGTCCTAGAGCCAGAACCATGGCAGAACACACCTCATTTCCAAGCTGTCCAGGACTGATGTTAATCATCAAATCCACATTCAACATTTTAAGTGCACTTACCTTATGCAGCTTTTCATCTGTCAATTTCTAACATCTCCCCACTACAGCTTGTCTGAATAATTTAATGCTATTAAAATGAGAAGAGACCATTCTTTCAGATTATCCTCAAGCAGAGATGGAGAGACCCTTGTCTCATGGTATGGTAAAACAGTTTTAAGAATTTTTTTTCTATTCGTTTCTACTGCTGTGACTGCCGTTTCCCGTTGTCTCTGTTTTTCTTCTTTCTCTTTGCACTCTGAGGGCAAGAAGCATAATCCTGTTCTTTCCAATACACACATATTTCCATTAATTGTTTTAAGCATTTATTTTGTAATGTGACTGAAAGACACTTTGCTGACTGCATAAGGGATCTGCATTAGCAAGAATGCATTAAGGATTAATGATTACAAGATGGTGCCTGATTCATTTCAAATAAAAATTGCTTAGTGATGCATATATGGAAAAAAAATTTTTTTTCAACCTTTCAGCCAGGAGATACCAGGATGTTCCTTCTGCTTCACCAATTTTGGAATCATAAAGCATGCTCATTAGAGTCTTGCTCAGCATGTATGCTAGCCAACTGAGAATCCTGTTGGCTGACTATCCATTAGCTTCCCAGACACTACATGGATACATTTTCTCCACTGATGTTGAGGGCATGTTGGAGCCAATCCCAGATGACACTCAGCAAGAGATGGGTACAACCTGGGCAGGATGCCAGCCCATCACAGGGCTACAAGGCTAACATAGAGAAACAGAACCATGTGCACTCACATCCACATGTGCAGATAATTTAGAATCACCAATCCTAACGTGTATGTGTTTGGACTGTGGAGGAATCTGTGGAAAACCCAGCTGGGCCAACATATGATCCTGGGCTTTCTGAACTTCCTTAAACCAAAGGTTGATTGTCTTGAAAAAAATTACTTTGATTTTGTTGTTTTGTATCATTCCAGAAATCATTTTATACGCAATGTTAGACTTGTCTCACAAATGTCTCATAGCCCTCCACCCACACCCACCCACCTACAGTGTGCCATGTTGCATGCTTTTATTTTCTAATAAAACTAAAATATGTGTCTTTTGCTTTTCTGTTTACATTTGAAATTATACTAATAAAATGTTTTGGTTCATAATTTAACCATGATTTAGCAGCATAACATGGACAGAATTGGGGGGGGGGCAACACAGTCAATAATAAAATCCTTCATATAACTGTGAGATTAAGGATCACCTGTGATGTTAAGGAAAGGCGTGTGTGCCGCACAATTTTGGGAATTAATGTTAGTGGTGTGTTGATAAATGATGGTTGGAAGAAAGCGGCTTAATGTTAAAGGAAATTTTTCAGCCTTGTTTGATGCACAGCATGCATATGCTGCAGTGGTAAGGATGGAGACCGCCAGGCTTTTACAGGAAGTTTCTGTGCCTGCCTTTATGTTTAGTGCTATCCTTGTACAAATGCTGCTGTTGTTGTTTGATGCCCCTAACAAAACTTTGCAGGCAGAGGACATGGACCTGCTAACTGGTTGGAACTGGCGGTGAGTGCTGCAGAGTGCATTAAGAAACTCTGTGACACCATGTTCACTGAACTGTGGGATAAAAGTAATGATGTTCACATAGAACTGCAAAAGTTGTTTTTTTTTTTTTTTTTTTTTTTTTTTTTACAGTGCAAATGGCAGCAGATTCAAACTCAAAGCAGACTGCTCGTGTTTTCAAAGGTCTGTCACTGTTTCTTTGCTTTGTATATAGTACTTTAACTGTTTTATAACCAAATTAATTTATGGATTTGTTTTGGATAAGGTTGTAATTTAATTAGCTTTGTGACTTTTTTAATGTTATTTAAAATTATTATTTTGCTATTTTATTTACTCTGTATTTGTTATGTTATATGCAAAAGCAAAGGAAAAGGAAAGAAAAAGGCTTATAGTGAGTTGAATGTGAGTCTGGGCACTAAGGAAGGAGAAAATTATTTGTATCAACTGGCTAGGCAGAGAGATTGAGCTGGAAAGGATGCACAGCAGATTAGAGTGATTAGGATAAAGAGGGAAATGCACTAACGAGTGAAGAAAGTCTGCTGAGAAGTTGTTGATGAATGAAGAAAATGAGAGCGAGAGGACAGATGAAGGACAGTTAGTGACACAGGAAGTGCAGAGGATTAGTAAGGAGGAAGTGAGGGCAGCTATGAAGTACCAGTTTTCAAGAACAATGGTGACGTGCAGAGCTTTAGTAACTACAGCTCTGCAGATCACAAACAGAAAAATAATTGTAACTAAAGAGATGACGAGCTTTTTCTGAACAGTGACACAATCTTTGTAGTTTTGCCTCTGTACACGACCACAGTGGGTTTTAAACCAAACAATAAATGATTGAATTGCAGAGTCCCTCGTTGTCAGGGGCTGAAAAATAACTGGACAAACTAACATAATTTTAAATGTAAGGGCTGTCGCCAATACTTGGATGAAAATCCTTTGCAGTCAATGACTGCCTGAAGCCTAAAAACCAACATCATCAAACGCTGTGTTTCATCCCTTGAGATGCTGTGCCGGGCCTTTATTGCAGCCACCTTTAGTTTCTCTGCATTCAGTTTTGTCCTCAGTAACTGAAACACTCCATTGGGGTTGAGATCACATGACTGACCTGGCCCATTAAGAATATCCAATTTCTTTGTCCTAAGAGGCTCTTGGGTTGCTTTTGCTTTGGGTCATTATCCATATACTCCGTTGAAGTGCTGACTGATCAGTTTTGCAGCATTTGGCTGAACCTGAACAGAAAGCATAGATTTGTAAACTTCACAATTAATTTGGCTTCTTCTATCAACAGTTACATACTCACATAATCAATAAACACTAGTCGCCCGGATCCAGTGGCAGCCATACATGCCGCATTATGGTACGCTTCTGATGAGCTGTTTCTGTCCTTCTCCATACTTTTCTCTTCCCATCACTCTGTGTTCTTTGTTTCTATACCTTGACAATGATTCTAAGTCTCCAATCAAAAGGTCCTCCTCTTTGCAGGAGTCCCCCCCCCAGTCGACAGTAGTGTTTTATGATGTAGTGAAGAATATTCCTTTAAACAGAACTGTTTCTGGTTTTGCCTCCAGCTTTTCTGCTACAAGTGGTGCTGGTGCCAAAAACCTTGCACTGCGATATTTATATGCTTTGTTGTTACATAGTCTCTTTCATAGTCTCTCCATAATTATTAATGGGAAATACACCAGGTTGTTGTGAACAGAAGTTATTCAAGCAAGATGACTGGAGCAAACATGTTAAAGATGAAGGGCAATTGGAATTGGCAACAAGAAGAAAGACACTTGGAACTCAATACACAGAAACACAGCGCTGAATCAAGAAAGGGCACATTTGTAATTTGGGATTTGTGGATAAAAAAAAAAAAAAAATGTTTTGATTGAATAAATAAAGTGACAGCTTTAATACGGTGAAATATTTCTGTAGCTATTATGTACAATATAAAAAAGAAACTGTTCAAGTGTAATAACTGCCGTGTTAACTTTCTGCTACATTTAAGCCACATGTATAATTGGAATTTTGGAATTTTTATAGGCTATAAAAAGTGTTTCAGGAAAGAAATTTATTTGAATGCTTATTGTTGTTTAATGCTTCAGACCATATAATCATATAAGAATGAATGTGCTTCATAGCGAGCTGAGAGGGGAAAAGATTAATGTTGATACAAAACTCCGGGAAAGTAGACAGAAACTGATAAGAACAACAAAGACGAGGACAAATGGATAAAGCAGCAAGTTTAAGGTGTTAAATGAGTAGTGAAGGATAAAACTGCCCTCAAACATCAATACATCATCACAAGGTCAGCAGCAGCTGCGGTGAAAGGGCTCCTTAGTGCTAAATCAGGTTGTTATTTTTCAGTCTCCGGGCTATAAAATGACACCAATCCACCGATCCTGCAACTGCACAAGAAAAATCGAAAGCGTCCCCTTCTTTCAGTTATTTAGGACAAGAGAAGCTGCAAAACAGTGTCACTGGGTGAGTACCAGTGTTCTCACATGAACTGAAAATGATGCTGCTTTTGCAGTCAAAACAACAACATCGTAAGCTACATGTGTTTGATAGTCGTGTGCTTTTGCTTCTGGAAGTTTCAAGAGGTTCTTATAGAAAATCCAACATGTATAAAAGATGGATGTACTGTAGTTTCCAGGAAAAAGCCTAAACCTGAATTCATCTGGCTTTGCAGAGAAAGTACAAGAACAATGAACAGTACTAATGTTCACTTGATGTATGACCTCAGTGAACACTTTCCTGATGAGTTTATGGCATCTTGTCAAGGTTTGTGCAAAAGACTCAGTGGGAAGACTCGCTGCACAAAGTTCAAAGTTAATCAACACTTTCAAGTTTGCAGTGAATAATTATTTACAGTTTTCAGAACTCTACTGAAACAGTTATTCAAACAATGAGTTTCAAGTCCAGTTGTCACCAGATGATTTGACATGTAAGCATTCTGTTCTCACAGGTTGCTGGGTCAGGTGAGTAGTTATTGTCTTTATGTGGCCCATCTAAATGATGTAACCACATTAGTGTTGGTTTAAAAGTAACAATTTTAAATATCACATGTTGAGTGTT
>JAVDPK010002749.1:128594-139400 GCA_034780415.1 Cichlasoma orientale | reverse complement strand
GAAGGAGGCCTTCAAACGAACTGTCGGCAAGACTGTGATGAAGGTGGGTGGCTTTCCCTGCGCAAAGGAACCTTTCAGTTGCTATTTACACTACCTGTGTATTATTAAATGCATACTGCTTCATCACTGCTTTATTCTCCTATAGTCAATACAACAGCTTTGAATGTTTGTTGGTTCATCTTGTTGCAGTACATATAACAGGCAACAGGAGGATAACTGTGCTGAAAGGGAACGGGCTATGACACTGTTTTAAAAAGAGATGCAAATTTTACATGATAACATTCAAGTTAGCTAATTAAGGTATTAAGCTATGTAATAGACGTACATATGCCATTAAATGCACCAACAATTATATTAAAATGAAACATCATTAATTAAATAGTATGCTAATTAAAAAAATAGATATTTCTGTTTGCAAAGATTAAAATGCATGCATGCTCTCCTTATGTGTCCACACATAATTAATTAATTAATTTTAAAAAGAAATCCCAGCCAGGACATGCATCCAGTAAGTGTCCCCAGTCTAGACCCCGCGTGCAACCCAAGCCTACCTCGGAATATGAGTGAGAGAGATTTAACTGAATCCATACTGGCTCAGACATCACCCAGATTAACAAGTTCTGCATCAGGTGCTGAGGAACCAAGGCATACTGATAAGGCATACTACTGGAACTACTGTAGAAGGATATAACATAAGTGGATACGAGATGAGAATCAGGAAATGTTGGAATGCTACTACACATATAATCCCTGTGAAAGGGGTTACATGAAGAGGATGTGAGACCTATGGATTTTTAGACACCCAACATCCAGACTGACATTGAAACAAGTAGTAGCACAGTGTTCCAACATCCACACGAAGCAACTGCTATCACAACTAGAGATTGACAAGGTACAAAATAAATGCTACAGCAACAGCCTGGACATCAGTCTAGGGGGGAGATATCATCATCCCCACTCTCCGAGATTGGGTATGAAGCCCCAATACCAAATGGTACGTTGAATGTCAGAGCAGCTGACCTGAAAGATAAGATCATGGCTAAGCTGGAAACCTTGACTCCTGTGGCAGATTACCAAGACTACGTGAAGTACCTTTCATGGAAACAACAACTAGAGACTAAAATCAAGGCAGCATGGAGGGAAGTCAGCCAGCTATCAGAGCTGCAGAAAGGTGTGACGAAGAAAGGGGTGCCTAAGAAGTACAACAAGCTGTCCATGCCTCAGGCCTTAGAAACTGCCAAGCAAAGACTTATAGCCTTGACTAACCACTTGAAGAGGTATACCAGAGAGATAGAAGCCAGGAGAATAAACCAGATGTTTTCCACTGAACCATACTCTCAGTGGCAGGGGAATAATATAAGAACTGGCATAATAAGCTGGCCAAAGGAGGAGATAGAAGCCACTGACATCAAGACAAGAAAGCTCCTGACCATGCATGGAGGGTTTCACCCCAAATCCAGCACCCTAAGACTGTTCACTAAGCAGAAGGAAGGAGGCAGAGGACCAGTAAATGTCAGAAACACTATCGTAGATGAAACAACAAAGATCCATGAGTACATCAGGAAGATGGCCACAAATGATCACATGCTTAATGAATACCTGAGGCAGCAGAAACCCACATGGTACAGAAACATCTGTACCACGTATGACCTGGAAGTCCTGAGGTCAAAATGGGATACGCCCCCACAGGTGGTTGAGAATGACCGATCTAAGATCCTGTGGGACTTCCCAATACAGAGAGAAAAACTGGTGATGGCTAACCAACTGGACATACAGTAGTAGTGGTGGACAAGAAGAGGAAGAAATCATAGTTATAGACGTTGCAATACCAAGTGATGGGAACGTCAAGGAAATGGAACGCGAGAAGTTCGATAAATACCAAGGGCTGAGAGAAGAACTAGAGAGGATGTGGAAGGTGACAGTAACAGTGGTCCCCGTGGTAATCAGAACACTTGGGGAAATGATCCCCAAACTGGGAGAATGGCTCCAGCAGATTCCAGGAGTGACATCCCAGATCTATGTCCAGAATAGCGCAGTCCTAGGAACAATTAAGATACTGTGCAGGACCCTCAAGCTTCCAGGTATCTTGTAGAGGACCCGAGCCTGGAGGACAAAGACCACCTGAAGGCAAGAGGAGAATTTTATAGATGGATGGATGGATGGATGATTTGGGGAGCTTCAGTCCACCATATCTTTGAGGTCCACTGAATTGATGTTAACATAATTTGCTCATACAGCTCTAAAACGTACATGTGAATCATTATATTTTTGAAGTTCTCAGGTTTTCAGTATCAAAGGCATAAAGACATACCTAAAAACCTAATCCTCAGGTGTAATTAATATCTGGGACTACTTTGTTTGGAAGCCCACTGATTCTTTGGCCTCGGTTTCTCTTGTCAGATTGATCGTTTGCAGAACATTCACCTGCGGCGCGCCTATGAAGCACAGAAGAAACACATTTCTGATAAGAACACATGGGAAGGCGGAGCAGGGGAAAAACTCCTGTACCACGGGACAACCCAGGAAAACTGCAGCTCCATCATGAACACTGGATTCAACAGGCGCTTTGCTGGGCAAAATGGTAAAATCTTGACTATAATTACATTTAGCCTTCTTTTATGGATACAAAAGAGGACTTTTAGGACACTAAATAAAAGATGACAAATATTAATAGAAACTTTCCTTTTTGTGTTTTGTGAATTGCAACAAGCTCAATATTTCTGTGGCCCTGATGCTCATTAATTGAAAGAATGATGTTTTTTATGACATCTTTCTGTAATGTAGCTTTCCTTCCTGAAACAATTCAGTTCTAACCATAACATGTTCTACCCAGAGCCCACAATAGACTCTTCTAACACTTGCAAGAATATTACCATAATGCTAAACAAGTAGAGTGAAATGTTTTCTCCTCCTTCTCTTCAGTATGTCTGCATTTATCTCTTAAAGTTTTAGAAAGTACCAAGTACAAACTCGGTGCCAGTAACTGTTCTAACCATAACGTGTTGTAACCAAAGCCCACTCTGGACTCTTCTAACATTTGCAGACATTTTTTTTGTAACGCTAAACAAGTAGAGTTACTGTCATAGTACAAAAAAAAAAAGTTTTATCTATCAGGGCACAGTAAATACATTCTGGTCCTTAACGGGTATTAAAATGAGGAAAATTTAAACTCAGGTGAACTACAAAACATGACACATTACACTGAGCCATTGCTTGTTTCACAAAAACGAAACCAAAATGCAGAGTGTGAAAACGTTCACACTTCCATAGGAATAAAGAGGGTAGGTAGCAGCCAGGTGCTGCTAATCTTTGCAATTGAATAACTGATCATCAGCAAGTGCCTCTTTTAGAATTAGGAAACGATTGAACAAGTATGGCTTGTTTGGAAGAACATGGCAGCAGAGTTTAGGTTTGGATAGACACGACCAAACTGGAGATGTCTGTCTGCAATGCACAGCACCATGTTTTGCCAAAACCAAATATAGCATGTGAGCACAAACACCTCAAACCAACGGTGGTGGAGGGGTGATGATTTGGGCTTGTATAGCTGCCACTGGGCCTGGACACCTTGCAGTGATTGAGTCGACCGTGAACTCCAAAGTATTCTAGAGTCAAATGTGAGCCCATCTGTCTGACGGCTAAAGCTTGGCCCAAACTGGGTCACGCAACAGGACAGTGATCCCAAACACATCAGCAAATATACAACAAAATGACAAAATGAATGAGAATCAAGGTGCTGCAATGAACCAAAGTCCAGACCTCAACCTGACTGAAATGCTGTGGCGGGATCTCAAGAGAGCTGTGCATAAATGCATGCCTGCTAACCTCAATGAGCTGAAGCAGCATTGTAAAGAAAAGTGGGCCAAAATTCCTTCGCAATAATGTGAGAGACTGATAAAGATACACACAAAATGATTTCTTCAAGTTATTGCTGCTAAAAGTGGTTCTACAAGCTGCTGAATGTGTGTAGTTAGTTTTTCACACACTTTTTTGTTACATTGGTTTAGTTTCTGTTAAATAAACAATGATACGGTGTAATATTTCATGTGCTGCTCTTCATCTTCGGTTGAATTTACTTAATTTTAAGAACTCGTGAGGACTATTTTTTTTTTTTATGTTATGTCTTAATATGTGAAACCTGACAGAGGGTGTACTTTCTTTCTACTATGACTGTATTTGATTTAGCCTGACCAATTTATTTTACTTCATGAAGTTGTAGACATGAAAAGCACTTTGTATGATGGTGGAAGTCACTGCAGTGTAGCTATTAGTGTTATTAACCTATTGTTAATTTCCTTTTTTCTTCTTAAACTCAGCAACCTCATATGGGCTTGGGACCTACTTTGCTGTTAGTGCCAGCTACTCAGCCAACCCCATCTACTCCAGGCCAGCTGCTGACGGTTCTCAGTTAATGTTCGTCGCCCGAGTCCTCACAGGCATCTACACCCAGGGTCAAAGCTACATGAATGTGCCTCCATCTCGGAACAGCCTGCAGCCTCACGACCGCTATGACAGCGTTGTGGACAGAACGGACAACCCCAACATGTACGTTGTGTTTCACGACAACCAAGCTTATCCTGACTACCTCATCACATTCAAGTGAGAAAGTGATGAATTTCCACTGTGGAAATATATCGAATTCTGGAAAAGAAAGAAAGAATAAGATTGAAGTTATATTTATAACTACAGTAACTGGCTGTGTGTGGAAAAAAACTGTTAATTTACACCCTTGAAAATAATATATTCAGAAGATATTTATGTAAAGGGTCTGAGAACTATATCACAGTTTATATTAAAGATTAAGAAAATTTTGCAGACAAAATAAACTTTTCTTTTTGGGTATCTGTACGGTGGGTTAATCTCAGGAGGAGATGTGATACTGATGCACTTTTTATATTACAAGCAATCATGTTTAATGCAATAAGTTTATTTTTTCAGTGTAGAATTATGTTTGATTTTAAGCTTGTTGTAAAGGCTATAAAATTATGCCGCTTAAACCATTAATAAAATTATGAGATTACTGAAGTGTCACTGAATTTAACAATAGCTGTTTCTAATGAAATATGAAGCAATGTGACATGTATGCAGACACACTGGAAACAGGACACACGATGATGCAGTTTAGTTTATTTGATTGATATTTGCATCTTACAGCTTAGCTTTGCCAAGTGTAAAGCACTTGCACATGATTTGTTTGAGAGCATGCCATATACCTTTAATAAAGACTCATTTACTGTATGATTGACTGGCCTATTCTTGTACAAAGAAAAATAAGAGGAGGCGGATGAACAATATTCAAACAGAAACTATGAAATTAAAATTTAATTGTGGTGACATTGTCGAAACATGTGTCGAAAAATAGGTAAAACTGTTTTAATCAGCACTGAATATTAAAATACTGGAACAGTTGGGTCATTCATATCCACAGACATTTGCTACACAAACTCGAGCAGCTACTACAAATCTATTTCAGGAAGCCCGGCTCTGTATGCTCCCTGTCCTCTGCCAAATGACAGGAAGTAATTCTGCCAAACATATTAAACCATGTGACAGAGGAGTCGAAAATGTGAAGTGTATTAAAATGAGATGAAAGTAGTTCCAGTGAGATTATGAACTTTTTGTTGCCTGTGAAGTTTTTGTCAACAGCTAAATCAGCTGTCCAAGGCTAGGGTAGGTCTGCCCCCTACTGGCCAAAAACTGATAAGCATAGCTTTAAAATTGAACTATTTAAATGTACTAATGGTCAAAAAGATAAAATCTTATGATATATATATATAAAAACAAAAAGGTCAATCCTCCTTGTGTTTCATTAGCTATAAAACTGAATCTATTTTTAAAATCGCAGACATCTTGCAACTACTGTAGCCATTGAAATGGCTATTGTCTCTGCAGCCTTTAAAAAATATCAGCAATGCTGAAGCTATATAGTTCAAAAACTGGAGTTGTATAACTATGATATAGGCCCATATTTGCTCGAAGAGTAACTGAGGCTAAATAATGCTGGGCATCCGTAATTATACAGCAATTCTCAGGGCTCGATGGTGACAGATGCCTGGCCGTAGACCTGCCGCAGTGCAGGACAGTCCAGAGTAGCGATCACCCTGCTTGTGCCAGTCCTCTCTGGGGTGAAATACTCGGTCCAGGTAAGAGAGGAGCCTCCTGTAATCAGACTGAGAAAAGACAGTCAAACTCATCAGAAATACTGAATCAAGAAGCAGTAGTCTGTGCAATACCTGTTTTTTCCTTCTGCTCCCATCTGGAAGCTATAAAATCTCTTCTCTGGAGCAGATGCAATGGCAGGTGATTAAACTCAAACTTGTTTAATGTGGAACAATTTTATACACATTTGTTCTCACCTGTAATACCGGGACTTTGGTGCCATCATCCCGGGTCCTTCCATGCGAATGTAGACACCCTCCAGGTTGAACTTGAAGGGGTTTGTAAACTCCACAGACGCTATCATCTCTTCATTCACTCTGCCTCCACCAGACACCTGAAGCACACACAGGAAATGTAACACAAACCCCCAAACTTCAGCTTCGTATATGATGAACGGTTCCCGGCTAGTGCATCAAACAAATGATGAAAGCAAAGTAAACTGGCTGCCTGAGTGCAATCAGGTTTAGTGTTTAATATGATGTAGGCAGCATACTGGCGAGCTGATTAAATGGAGAAAGATTTGCGGGAATCATTTCAGACCTTGACGATGAGCTTGGGGTTCTGCAGGGTGATGACTTTCATCGCAGTGACGATTTGACCGGTCTCTCTGATCTTCCCCGTAACAATAAAGTGGAGGTTAGCCTGTTCCACCAGACGCTTCATGTAGTTCTTTGACTCGACCACCACCAGCTCCCTCACATCTGTGAAATACCGCAAACATTTCTACTCTGATGTGCGTTTATGTTTTTAAATCAAATTTAGAACATCACACGATAAAAAATGTTAAATTCCCATGAAGGGAGACATTTGCACATAACTTACAGTGACACTGAAATAGCTGTAGAAGTTTGGTAATCAGTGCTTTTATGACTTTTGTGTCTCCTCATCTCCATGCCTTGCATCTTACTCACTTGTTTTGGGGTCAATTGTCACTCTGGGGGTCAGGAACAGGAACTCAGCACTGGCGACTCCAGTGTAGTACACCACACTCCCGCTGATGTAGGCATCTACGGTGCGCTGCTGGTCGCTGTTGTTTATGAACTCAACGTTCATCTCAAAGTTGTTGCCCACACTGATCTCCAGGTTAGGCAGGACCACATCCACGTCAGCCGCAGGAGGGCTGAACTTTTCCCGTTTGCAGCCATACTCCTCCGCTTTTAACAGGACGGTCCGCTCCTCTGTGGTGCCTGGATGGGGTGTTTGAAATACATTAGTGCATTTGCGCATCGACATGTAACAAAAACTAACAGAATAAAGTCTTACATCAGATCTTTTATCTTTGCTTTTCTTTTTCAAAATGGGTGAGGCTCAAAATCATCTAATCCTTGCAGGGGTTGTAATAAATGAAGCAGTGGGAGTATTTCGGTCTAAAGGACCAACTGCGGCTAAAACCAAGCCAGAATGATGCCAAATGGAGCTGTTTCCCAGAAGAACCCAAATTCACATCCTAAGAACCACACTGCCTAATCTGGTACCCATACTGGAGCATATGGTGCCAAACAGCATTCAAGAGTGCCAACAATGAGCTGTTCTCTTGATTGAATTTACCACCTGCCATTTCGGGTCCAAATGAAAAATAAAAGGACTTAAACACTGGCAAGATAATCCATCATAGTAAAAATGAAGCCACACAGCGTGTTTCTGCTCAAGTGTTTCCATTTTCTTCTCTTTTTTTCATTATGACATGATGTCGAGGTGACTGCATTCATGTTTTCAGGTTTGTACATTTTTAAACTGCTCTTCTTACATTCATAGTTTTTTCTGAGCTCAGGCTCCAGCAGAGAAAATGGTTCTGCTGCTTCCTGAAACACTGACATTTGTGTTCGATGTAGTCCCTGACCTTCAGCGAATTTGTAGTGATCTGTGATATCACGGCGGGTCAGATTTCCTGGAGATTTGGTCAGAACCAGGCGGCCTACGTGAGTCTGGTTCACCTTAACTGGCACCATGGTTCCATCTTTACTCCGGGAATTAAAAACCACATCGCTGTTAATCTGTAGGAGGAAAGAAAGAGGCACTGTAAAAAATACTGGCTCCAATCTGACATTAAATGATCTGGCTGTTGGCCATAAAACATGGCAATGAGTGAGTGACGCTGTCAATAAATCTAGAAAGTGAAAGGGACCTTTTACAGAAACCAACATTCACCTCGGCAAACACAAAGGCGGCATCAAATGGGAAGCAGATCTGTCCGTGCTTGATGGCCTGGACTGATGCAGGTCCACATCTGTACATGCCTTTATGGATAATGGAAGAAAGGAAATAATCAGTACAATGTATTTTCTCCCAATCTGACTTGAGGAACAGAAAACAAATGCCTTTTGCACTTTTCTAACCTAACCCTACAATATTTGGTATGACTGAGGGAGGAACTTATAATAGCACAAAACCTTTCCTTATTAATCCAGGAATTTTTCCCTAATATTTACTTACCATCACTGGTCTCCTGTGGTGTTGCATCCACAACCTGCCAGCCTCCAAAGCCAGCAGGGAGGTCCGGTCTGGACATGTAGCACTCATTCCAGCAGTGATAGTTCCTGACAAAAACAAACAAGGGTAACTTTAAAATCCATCCATCCATCCATCCATCCATCCATCCATCCATCCATCCATCCATCCATCCATCCATCCATCCTCCTCCGAGTAATCTTTTCATGGTTGGGGGGCGGGGGGGTCTGGAGACCTATCCCAGCTGTCATAGGGCGAGCGGCAGGGTACGCACACAGAGACCGCAACCATTCAGACCTATGGGGAATTTAGAATCACCAGTTAACATGACCTCACTAACTGCATAGCTTTAGACTGTGGGAGGAAACCGGAGTACCCGGAGAGAACATGCAAACTCCACGGCCAGATGGTGGACTCAAACCCAGGACCTTCTCTCAGGGGCTAACCACTGTGCTGCCCCTACACCAGCTTCCATGGAAAAGTTTTTTTTTTTTTTTAAATCAATCGCATTTATTTTTATCACTTATTAATTGTACTTATATAGGGATTGGTTTCCATTGGTCTAAATGTGTTAACAGACAACTACCAACGGTACTATCACTAGGCTGAATGTAGGCCAAGACAAGCCAAAATACAGGATTTTTGTCAGGATTTTTGTTTACCGATGCAGTAAATGAAAATTTTAGTACCAGATTGAGTCCCTGGTTCTGTTTCGATCGATCCTGCCATTTTCATCCAGGATTATGTCGGTCTTCAGGTTTCCATCGTTGTCATGAGCTGAGTAGTAGTTGGTGACGACCCGGGACGGGATGCCCAAGCAGCGCAGGACTGAAACACGGAGGCAGAACTTACAGTCAAATGAAAAACAAGGGCAGGAGCCAAGAGCTAAAAAATGAGCTGGCACACAGTGAAAGGAGACAGTATGCAAAAAGTGGATGCAACCACTGTGACATCAATCATTGCTGAGCAGACTCTCGCTTTGAAGCGCCAAACTTTTTTTTAACAAAACCAGACGTAACAGGATAAGGTTGGATCTGACTGAAAATCTGCCGAGCTCTAATTCACACCTGCTTTGTTGTCTGATTTACTCTAAATAGGACTATACATTAAAAAGGAGCATGACTTGAAACTAGAGACCATAAACTCATGATGGACATTTTTATTGGGGTCAAAGATCCCTTTTCTTTTTGCGACCAGTGAAGTTAACACCCAGTGGCCATGAGGCAGTTTGTGTGCCACATGTTTTATGTATATCCAACTTATGCTGCATGATTGGTTTGTTGGTGCACCCTGATTGCCTTTTTCCTCTGTGACTTCACATTCTGATCCTTCCTCAACAGTATAATTTTTTCCGCTGACTTCTGAGGCATAAATAAATAAATAAACAAACATCTGTGATGAAATGCATTTCTGAGCTGCTTAGATCTACTAAAGATCTCACAGGTGTTGAAGACCGCAGCGTAAACCCAGCACTGAGCGTAGCAGACGGAGTTTGCGCTTCTGGAGTAGGTGAGCAGGATCTCCGTGCTGCCAGTCCAGGAAGTGGGCGCCACTCCGTAGGTGTAGTCACCGCTCCAATTCCCCACCAACACGCCATCATCATCACGAGCGTTCAGCTAGAAGGAAAAGGATCCACATTTAGACATTTATTGCTCTGAATAAACACGGAATAATGGAAAGCTGCTATTATCTTAGCATTTATGAAGAACATTGTTTCTGGTGCTCAAATCTTTTTTCTCACCATGGCAGAGGCCACTCTGACAATCTTGATGGGGTCTCCTCTGTTGGTGATGGGCATCTCAGCCTTGTCCATGATGTACAGACAGACATCCAGGATTCCAAAGTTAAACTAGGAAAATAAAAAAAACCCCTCAGGTAAGTCATGAGTCTTAACTGGTAAATGGTCTCACTGTGGTTTTCTCCTACCTGTCCATAGTTCCAATCTCTCTCAGCGATGTCGTCATAGGAGCCGTGATAGATGATCCCCGTCTCGGTCATCACACACTCCTCCCTCTCCCTCTCATCATCCAGAAACACAGCATCCTCTGAGGGAACACAACATACCAGGTCTTTAAGAACATGAAAGCAAGACAAAAGCTGTAATGGTACAGCTCAGTCTTTAAAAGAAGCACACACACACACACACACACACACACACACACACACACACACACACACACACACACACACACACACACA
>JAVDPK010002749.1:108132-120407 GCA_034780415.1 Cichlasoma orientale | reverse complement strand
GTGTGTGTGTGTGTGTGTGTGTGTGTGTGTGTGTGTGTGTGTGTGTGTGTGTGTGTGTGTGTGTGTGTGTCCAGGGTGTATTCTGCTTCTCACCCTGTGATAGCTGGGTTAGGCTCCAAACCAACCTGTGCGTGTGTATGTGTGTGCGTGTGTGCATAAAATTATCTAACACACACATATGTGAATATTTTATATATATATATAATTATCTAACGTGATTTTTTTAGATGAACCCCAGCTGACCTGCAGGCAGCACTCATGAGACTTCCATACTTTATCCACAAGGTGGAGACCTTGTGTCAGTGTAGAGATTACCAAAGTAATCAGTGTTGAAAGTCACAGATTATAAGGAGTTGATGGTGAAAGTATAGTGAAGCTAGTCAAATTTTTTTTTTTTTTAACCGTGTTTTACAATTTTCTGTGTAAATGGCTACTTTTAAAAGGAAGAGTACACAAAGCCTGAGTAGCAGGCCCGTGCTCCGTCTTGACTGGAGGCATTTCAGGAGAACCAAACCGTCTCGCAATTATAACCCCAGGGAGCCTCCCACATGCTGAGAGGACTCCTGCTTTGACAAGTAAATTATGACTCTTGATGAGAGGAGTACGGCTTTCTCAGAATGCAATTTTTGACAGCCAGAAAAATGCGGGTGGATACATACAACAACTTCCATCATCCGCCGAGCCAGATGCAGCATCCAAAAACACTTGTGTGCAATCATCAGGCTAATAATTATGTAGTGCGAGTGCTGGTCTGTAGCTAACATGGCAGCAATGTTTTTATAATCTGTCCATTCAATGTGAGCTGCCTTTAGAAGCGAGATGAGGGGGTGTTGTGTCAAGACGGAGCTCTGCTTTTTTGATCATCTCCGCGGGGTGGGCCTGTTTTCAAAGTGTCTGCGGGGAAATTAAGGAGAAAAAAGTTGTCAAATTAAAGTTGATGGAGACATAATTTTCATACATTTAGCATAATGTTTTAAAGATATCAGGCACCCAACACAAACTCGGCTATAATATCCCGTAAGCGTTGCTCTTTTTCATGTCTAAATCCTTAGATTTATCATTACATATATTATTTATAATATCACACTTGATTTATTGATTATAAGTTTGGATTGATTGGAGTGCATTTCTACAGAATGGTAACAGCCATAAGTGTAGTGTAATAGATAGATAGATAGATAGATAGATAGATAGATAGATAGATAGATAGATTTGAGTCACCTTTATTGGGATTCCCAGCATAGAAGTGAAGCTTCGAAAAACTTATATTTGGTAATTCAACACAAACCAGGATCTGTGCCTGTGTAATAACAAACATGATAAACATGACAAACATAAAGCAAAATGTTATATTTTATGATCATTTTAGAAAACGTGAGAATACACCACTGTCTGCACTCACTAGCCAATATATTAGGTACACCTCGCTGCTACCAGGTTGGACTTCTTTTTGCCTTCAGAGTGGTCTTAATTCTTCGAGGCACAGATTCAACAAAGTGCTGAAAACATCCCTCAGAAATTTTGGTCCATGTTAACATGATAGCATCACACAGTTGCTGCAGATTTGTTGGCTGCACATCCACGATGTGAATCTCCCATACAACAACATCCCAAAGGTGCTTGATTGGACTGAGATCTGGTGACTGAGGAGGCCATTTGAGTGCAGTGAACTCATTGTCATGTTCAAGGAACCAGTTAGAGAATATTTGAGCCTTGGGACATGGAGCATTATCCTGCTGGAAGCAGCCATCAGAAGATGGGTACACTGTGGCGATAAAGGGATGGGCATGGTCCTCTACGCCATTACACCACCAGCCTCAGTTTCCTGTTCTTAGCTTCCAGTGTGGTCTTCTGCTGCTGTAGCCCGCCTGCTCAGGGTTCCACTTGTCATGTGTTCATGTGCTCTGCATACTTTATTTTTAACGAGTGGTTGATTGGGTTAGCTTGAAGCAGTCCGCCGACATCAGCAGGGCATTTCCACCCAGAAAGCTGCCGCTTACTGGACATTTTCTCCTTGTCGGACCATTCTCTGTATATAGTTGTGTGGGGAAAGTAGACCAACAAAATAAAAAAATGTGGCTGCTTTTTTTTTTTTTTCATATTGGTCTTACAAAAAACAAAACAAAGCAAAAAAAGCAATAAAAACCACCTTAACCTCACAGAAATAAACTAATCATCTACAAGTTTAGGATTTTAAAAGTAAAAGCATGTAAAATGTGTTTACTATGTGAACTGTGATCCCAGACAAGCCGTCACGCTTGTTCTTCTTTCCATTCAAGGTCATTCAGCAACCAGAAATCACCGCCACATCTCTGAGTTCAAAGGTGAATACGTGCTCCACATCAGGATTGCCACACTGAATGGTGCAAACAGTGTTTGATGAAACCACTCTTGGCACTCATTTTGGTTTTAGCTGGCATTAGTTCAGATTAAGGCAAAATGGTAACCCTAGTTTATCTTTATATGGAACCTTTTAAGGTCCTGAATGAGGCTTTTTGGGAAATATGGAAGGGGGCCACATTTACATCCGCCACAATAGACAGGAACAGCTCAGTCAATCACGTCCACAAATGTTGGAAACAAAATTACTGGGCTGCGTTAAAACAGAAGTTAATGGTTTGGCTGATTTCTATTAAGGTCTGTGCACTCTCATTTGAATAATGGTCTTTCCAACACTGTTTTTTTCTTTTCAGTACTTGACCCAGGAAGGAAATAAATGTGATTCCGCTTTAACACCTCCATTAATATTCAAGTGCCTTTAATACTCCAGGTTTAATTCGGATTCACCGTAATTAGCACAGCAGCCCGGTGCCAGTTTATGACAACTCATGTTGTGATTGTGCATTTGCTGATGGCAAAAAGTGCCATTCAGCAAACACAAAGCCACCGCGAGGATCGAATACCTGGTAGACAAGACCGTTATTTGCTCGCTGTGCTTGAGGATGATTAGTTGCGACAAAGACTCTGATGTTTCAGTCACCTGCCGTGAATGCTTTGAATGAATGTATCTTTATCGCCGTGACAGGCTGATTTAAAGTTTAAAGTTACTTTTCTTCCTTCCTGGCTGCTGACAAGAATCCCCACTCTGTTGATTTAGCCTTCAATTATGCAAATCCATTTGCTGTTACAGCTTTTTTTATAGCTTGTCCCTGCATCTTTAAATTAAGTCTAAATTACCCATTAGTAATTAAATGAAGTGAAACAGATGTGATTCATTACAAAGCATGACTCCTGTGCCGCATTTCTAGGCAGGAAAGAAGGTATCTGCGTGATTGCTGTTGCAAAGGTCAGTACTGATCCCTCCGTCCTCATTGAACCTGATGGGCCATGTGCTCCCTACCAAAACTCCCTACCTCAGCCACATCCCAGGGGATACATTTAGATAGCGTTAGTCTTTCAAAATGAGAGGGACCGTTCCACACAGTTACGTAAACCACCCATGGTCCCACGCAGGTCCTCTGGAGTATATACCCAAAATAGTTGTAGTGCAAAGGAACGTCAGAAAAGTACAAAATGTTCCTGCTGGGGTGAAGAGGTGGTCAGATGCCTCAGAGAACAGGCACTTTAGCTGAACCTGAAACCACAGATGACTTGTTTTCTGTTAATTGTTCATGTTTTGGACGGTGGGGGGAGTTGTTACAGCCGTTACCAGGTAAAGTAAAACTGTACAGTGATCTGGTCTGCAAACCAGTACATAACAAACACAAGAGGTAAGTTTAGCTACTTATAACACAAAACGTGTAAAATGGGGAGATTATGATTGTCGGATGATGGTGTTTTTACAATTTTCAGCTAAAATTAGAAAAGGCTTGAAACCTGTTTCTCAAATCTGCCAGTTTTATCCCTCTGTGCTTCACTTCCTCTTCCTCCCTATCACCTCCTCCTTCGCTGAGGACAGGGCAGATAGAGGGAGAGAGGGGGGGGGGGGGGGCAGAGAGAATAAGAGGAGACGATGCTGCAAACGATGACTCCCCCTCTGGACTGCATCCTTTCTGGCTGAGCGCTTCCAGTGGGCCACAGCCAGGTCCTGGAATCTAGCTAATGAGACAGACACCCCCCCTCCCCACACCAGCACTACCACCTACCCGCCCACCTCGAGGGCTTAATGTCACCCTATTGGCTGAAAACCTCGGCAAGGCAAATGATTGGCCGATCAAGTCCAGTGCAAGCAGCTGTCAGGACGTGTTATAAGTCAGACTCACAGCATTCATATCCAGTGTGGCACAAGGTAAAGAAGCTAAATGAGGAGAGTGAGAAGCATGCAAAAACTCAACAATCTGCATACTGCAGATGGTTTGGTGATTATTATTATTTGATCCAACCACATGTGACAATGATGAAGGGCTTTTAAGGAATTAATCTAAAATAATACAGAAACACAGCAAGGTTTTTATTACTGGTTATGTATTCGAAGCAGTTTCACGCACCACATGTGACGGCAGGTATGCTGTATTTTTTGTGTGTTTAGGTTCCCTCTTATGGCTGAATGAGTTATGAGGCCTCCACAGAGGATCATTTTTTAGGGTTATAATTCATTCTTATTTCAAGGCTCCACTGAATGTAAAACACTGCAAAACATCATCTGCCTCTAGTCAGTGTAAAAAATATATACATACATATATACACATATAGCCTTTATTTATTCAGAGAAACATCTGAGGGGGGGGGTTGCAGCATGAATAAAATATTGTATTTTTTACTATATGTTGAAGGCAGAGCCTCTCATCTGGAACATCCTACAAATATTTTTAGTTGCACTTTGACTCAAATAAGCTGCTCTAAGCAGGATCTGGATGACCGGGTCAAAGAGAAACTTGTATCTTAACAGGTGGTCAAGAGCACCAGCAGAGCCCCGACGTCTGTGAGCCAACAGCTTTTAGTGGATCCACGCTTAAAAACAGAGGAGAAAGCGAGCCTTTCAGTTCTGATTGAGCAAGATAGCCTGGCTTTTTATCATGCAAGCACAATCTTATTTCCATCTTATTATTATTTTATATAGTGATGTTTGTATCGAGGTCTATTGTGTATTTTAGTGCATATTTGTCGTTGATTTAATTATTGCTAATTGCATGTATATTTTGCATAGCCTGTTCAACACTTCAGTCAGCTGAGGTAGTTTTAAATGTGCAGCAGAAAAACCTTGACTGGGCTTGAAAATGCAAATAGTGTATCTTTTAGATGGTTTTTGTACTGAGTGATTTCAGAGTGGTGGTTTATGACAGGTGTTTTTAACCCTAGTCATGTAGCATTTCTTGGGGTCTAATGGCATGTTCCCTGGTTTTGGTGACAGAGTTTTTTCTTTTCTTTATTTTTCTTTTTTTAGAGCCTTTGGAGTTTTGGATACTAGTTTATTATTAAATATTTTCTGCTTGGTTTCACTGCTCTTTCATCCATCCATCCATCTTCTTCTGCGCATCCACTTCATCTGTCATCGGGCAAAACGAAGGGTACTCCCTGGACAGGTTGTCAGTCTATCACAGGGCTAACACAGAGGACAACAGCCATTCACATTCACACCTGGGACCAATTTAGAATCACCAATTAACCTTTCACTCGCACTATGACCTTTGCCCCAAATATGACATACATTTATTGACGACAAAGCAACAAGCTAGACCAGAGGCTGCGCCGAGGACCGGCAGCAGCTCCCAGGAGTGACAGATCACCCTGATACCTTTGAGAGAGGTTGACGACCTGGAGAAAAGTGGAAGAAAGCGGAGGAAGGGTGGAGCACAGGAAACGAGAACAAACGGGTGTGCGGCGCATTATGTATAGACGTGTGACAGGAAGGGGAGTGTTTTTTGGTTTAAAATCCTTGCTTTTTCATTCAGCTTTGAGTTTATTTGTGTTTAGTTCCCTCAGTGTTCCTCTATCTGTCTGTCTGTGTGCATTACATTCTTTCTTTCTTTGCCTTCTCCTTCTTGGTTTCTCTTGTTATTGACTTTGTATTTTTGAGTAATTATCAGCTACTGAAGCTCTCCTTTTGTTCCTTAACTCTTACACCCTCATCAAACCTTACAATCCACACAGTCATCATCAAACTGTGACACCTGCTGTAATTGTTAGGAAGGTCTGTTCTGCTATACGTAGAACGTTCTGTGTTGCTGTCTGTCACAGTAATACATGAAATGGATGAAATGGCACACAAGCCTGCAGGCTGCATGGCTGGAGAGAAAACCTAACAGCCACAAAGTTAATATCGCAAAGAGAAAAGTACAAGATTATCAGTAACTGCCAAGCCAACTAGCCACGCTGCTGGACCACACAAATCGGTTGCCTGATTCATCCATACATAAAAGGGGAAATTATCTAAAATATTCAGACATATTTTCTGTATTTTGCCCCAAAAACAAAACCAAGGGGGACAACAGAAGTTTAAGACGTAAGAAATGTACTAAAGCTTCTTCAACCCATGTTTGACATTTAGCCTTTCTGTCTGAGTGGCCTCCTCGGAGCTGTGAGTTGAGTTCAACATAAGGTCAGGATGTAAGAAAACCGCATGACGAACATTTCCAGTCCGAAGTGAGCGCGCTCTGATCAGTTCATGGTGGCAGATGCCCGAAGGCTGATGAGCAGCAAGAAAAACTAGAAGAAGGAGGAGAAGCCGCAGGAGGAAGAGAGTATATCTATAAAGCCACGAGGAAAACAGAGAGATGCCTGCTTTCTTGTCAGGCAAAACCGCGTCTGACAAGAAAGCAGGGATGGATTTTAAACCTGTAAGTCCCTGGACACTCACATGTAAAATGCCTGCCAAACTCCCCACACAGGAGCCAGATGCATCTCTTTGTATTTATTTGATTGACTTTTCCAACATTTCAAACCTGAGTCCCCTGACCCCCCCGAGGCTTCTGGGTCCAGTAGTGCTATTTAGTAATCTAACTTTGGTAGAAGTAGATAAAAGAGTAACAGAGAGCCATCAGAGTAGCATATCTTTGAGTCGAATCTGTTAGCGCTCTTGTGTCAGCTCCTCTCTTCCTTCTCCACCCACATTGCCGTCTCTCTCTTTCCTAGTTTGTCAATTTGCATCACTTCAAGCGCTCCGGTTACGTTGCCCCTTTAATCATCCGGCAGAGGCTCTGTGCTCATTTGGAGAGCCAGCGCATACTATCGTGTTCGCCTAATTCATCAAAGTTGGATCTCATAATAACAGATGTAATATTGTCTGAATGCCCAGGAGCAGGGGTCAAAAGTTCACAGAGGATGAGCACACTCTAGTGGTGAGCACGGAGTCCTGTCTGCGCAGTATGCACTCTGTACACTCTACAGTGTGTTTTTGCTTATTGCATAATGCAAGCTGATGTATACGCCATAGGGATGCGAGCATGAACGTACAGCTGTAGGCTGTGTTTATTCTAGTGAATTTGTATCACTTCGCAAAGGGTTTCTCCGTCCCTTCCTGCGCGCTGACGCATGCACATGCAGAAGCACACTAAAACACACACAGTGCATGTCTAATCCAGCATATCCTTAAATGACCTGTTAATCTTATGTAGCTACTTTATATAAGACTGAGGGGGAACAAACAGATTTCTATGATGGAGTAATGGGGTATTACATGACTGAAACTTATTATGCATGCCCTATCTCTCATTTCCACTGCGGCAACAGAACAAGGACACGTTTTACCTCATTTGAACTCCTCACTTTCTTAGTCTCTCAGTGAGAGAGAAGTTCAATTGTGCTTCAGTACAAAATGTCCACCTCTGTGCAGGAAAGGCTTAGCCCCAGGAAAGACACACACACACACACACACACACACACACATGCACACCACTCCTTCTGGCCCCTGTAGAATATTTTAGTGGAAAACACCATCCATTGGCCATCTAGGCTGCATATGTGGGTAGAAAAGCCAAGTCAAAGAGCTGTCTAGCACCATGTAACACCTTGAAAACGTTTTCTTTCACCTTTCCTCTGGGATTATATGGAAGGAGTATTTTTCCCCCCCCCATTCTGGTTTTATCTCGATTACTCCTATGAAAGTTTGATAAGTCACAGCTCTGGATTGAGGCGAGGAGATGAAAGATTAATTGTGCATGCACGCTGAAGTCAGTCTGAGATGAGCTATTCTTCCTCTGCTTAGTCCGCGCAAGTTTTACATGTTAAAAAGACAGTATTGGTGACCCGCATGTTGTGAATAAATACATGCAAGTGCTGTGCAAAAGTCTTGAGCCACCCCTCGTTTCTTTTCTTTTTTTTTTTATGGCTTCTTGGAAGCAAAACATAAAGAAAGGAGGGGTGGCTCAAGACTTTAGTACAGTACTGTAAATAAATGCAGTGTAGCCTAAAGGGTGTGAGTTAGTGGGTCTGAATGTGTCAGTGACACTAATTTAGAAGTAACAAAAAAAAAATGTCCAAAGAGAAAAAAAAGAATGATAACCAAACTGCAAAATCAAGCTAGGGATTCCTTTTTGAGACATTTTTATTTATATAATTTCACTGATTAATTCAGTAGATTTCACTGTATATGCTCCACATATGCCAGCAAGCACAGATGAGACAGCAACATTGTTCCCCTGGCAGAAAACAAGCACAATTGGGCAGCAATTTGTACCGAGGGAAACTGAACACATTATTACTGTGAAAAACAAATGCATGCGGCTTTGTTTTTTAATTCAGTGTTGTTGACAGTTGTGAAATAGTTATAATCAGAAAGCCAGGCAACGTCCACGGTATGTATTCAATAACCAGCTAACCAGCTTTTTGTTTGTTTGTTTTAATCTAAAACACATTTGTGCCATTCATATATATCTGCTCAGTAGGACGACATGATTGAGATTGTGTATAAATTGTTGTGTTTCTTATTGTTCTCGTGTTCTAGGTTCTTTGTTTTTATTGTTTTGGTTTGATTGATGAGAGGATGATGCACAAAAAAGTCTTGCGAACTAGCAGCTTTCATTCGGCCTCAGGGTTCATTTGCAACAGGTTAAAAATCTAAACATTATATCACAATTATAATGTCATCACGCTTTCAACTTCTTTTAGGAAATTTCAACCTGATTTCAGGCGATTGTAGTGACTCAATCTCTCTCACTTGTCTTGCTACAGAAGAAACTAGCACACAAATATAGACTGACTTTAAAGACTCAGCTGAGAGTGTCTGTAAAGTGAAGGTTTCTTGGCATGGATGACCAGTGCCAAACTTAATGCATGATTCAGCAATCACAAGTTCACAGACACCTATAAAGTCAATGGATTCAACTCACCAGATTAAGCGCCCTGTTGCCCTGCCACTTCTCTGACCCAAAAATGTGTGTTATACGTACTTCAGAAGCAACAAACCTCAAATCCACGGCCACAGACACACGTGACCTCAAACGCGACCTTTGTCCCTGAGTTAAACCTGGAAATGTTGGGCAGTAAATACAAAGAAGGTGGTCACATCATATTCTTCCACATCAAGACCTGGTTACATCATCAACGGGGAGCCAATCTTAAGGTCAGAACCTTATTAAGCTATTTTATAGAGCATTCGTATGTTATAGCAAAAATCCAAGGTGATGAGCTTATATATGCTGCCATACTGTCCGCGAACAATATCCATGACCTCAGCGAGGAGCAGACGTCAACCTTGATGACAATCATTATAAAATGAGTCGGTTTTATTTCATCCATCCAGCTGGGTTCTCTTTAAAGGAAAGCGCCATAAACTTCAAAGACTTGGGTTTCAGAATTCCAAGAAGGAAGCTTTTGTGAGAAAAACACTGACCTGAAATTCTTGTCAGGTGCCCGGGATTCACAGTTAGCTGGTGTTTCTATAACTCTTTTATATTCCACCTGCATTTTCTTTTAATTTGGCACCAAACCCGCCTAGTCTTTTGCATATTACTGCGACCCGCCTTGACCTAAAATGCCATTATAATGTGACATTATGTGATATATCTCCAACACATTAAGTTACCTTCCACTTTATAAACGATAAATTACAATTTTAAAATGATTCATTTTAAAGCATCATACACCCTCGGGTCAATGCTGCTTTTTTCAAACAAATACCGTCTCATTTTGAATCGCACACTTTCTTCGCATTTTGATGCACAACCACGTCAAGGCTACTGTCAGGGACGCAGAAAACATTCATATCTGAAACATCTAGTGCGGTGACCTCCTGGTAAAAGAAGCAATCCTGTAATGGTGAGATCATTTCTTCAACCCCTGCAGCACCCAACGTGTCTTTTATTATGTCCTTGAGTAAGATGTTGCTTACTTCAAAGACTATAAAAACAAGACCCCCGAACCAGCGAGTTTGAACCAAAAGGTACAAGGCCTGTCGTGCTTCTCTTGGCTGGGAAAGCTGATGGGCAGGGGGAAATAATTGGCTCAGTGGCCGGACAGAGATGGGTTTGTCTCTTTGTGCAGTTGTTGCAGAACTGACTCAAATTCAGAATGAATAAGAGGGCGAGCTAACTAAAGAGCCACAGGGCATGCTCACATGCACACAACTATCACATATCCCAATGGAAGCATCATTTTTGGTTTACATTTTAGCAGTTTAGGCTATTTGAATTTGATTAAGCCAATGAACAGGCTTGAAATGGAGAGAAACATAATATGGTTGTGTGTATGCAGCAACAGAGGTGAAACAAGTAGAGAAAAGTGCTACTTATTGACTGACTTACAGTATGTACTTAGGTGACTGTAAGTTTCACTGCTACATGTGAATACAATTTTTGAAGAAACCTGATTCAATAAATGATAATGATAGTAGGGTTCCTACAGTCCACCCTGAGGCCAGTTTTAAGTTTTTTGATAATCCCTGATGTCTCCTGTGGATTTGTGGTAAATAAAGACAGAATATGACGCTGCTCTGCTGCTAAAAACGTGACATAAATGCCGCCAAAAGAGACAATCATGCAGAGAACAGCCGCTCAGCTTCTTGTCTGTGTTTGTAAAAAAATCACAGTGTCCCTGCACGCCGCATATCGTCTCCTTTGAAAAGCATGCAGTAGCAGGCCCTCGTGGTTACGGTAGCTTTGCTTTGACTCACATTGTGCCCAAAGCCATTAACGCATATTCGTATCCCAATCTGTCAATTTAGGTCCACTACTCGTTGATTTATTACATTGATCCACGTCCACAACAGAGCCAGAGATTTAATGTGGCCGTTGGAGGAAACAGATGTGCAAGTTTTACTCTGTAGATTCCAAAGACAGAATAAATGTGCGCTGCTGCAGAGCCTCAAACCCGGCGAGCAAAGTAAATCATTAAATGCTTGGAAGTAAGTAGGCCCGCATCATGAAATATGCAAACAGCGGCATATGGGGTGCCAACCTCTGTCAGAGGCAATACAGCTACAGCCCATACATGAATCCATATCCATTACTGCCATTTCTCTTTTTTAAAGGCAGAGGTCAAGAGTTCAAATCTCATCACACAGGAAACACCCCTCGGTGTCTGCTCCTGTTGCCATGGCAACTGCCCGCGGTTGCCTCCGCTGTCTCACAGACAGATGAAAACGAGAACGAGAGAGCAGGAGATGCTTTTATTGCTGCAGGTGCATTTTAATGCAGTTTGACGCAAACTAGAGAGGAGTAACGCCCGCTTTTCTACAGCACTCCAGGTCTCGGCCCCCAATCCTCTCATACACCTGGACCATTACGAGTGTTTTTCCAACACATCGGAACGCATCTTATCCACCTGTTCCCAAGGGGAACATGTTGTCCAGGTGTCCTCTTGGACTCTGTGCAGCCAGCACCACAATGATACAGGCCTGCTATTTGTTATATTAATATACGGTTCTACTCAAGAACACGCTCCAGAACGTTCCATAACAGAAGTGAATTGCGGCGTGTTCTGTTCTCGAACGCTCCAAAGCAATAAGCAATATAAAAGAATAAATATATTGTATAATGTTAGTAATCAATTCTGTTCTAGAACACTGTGAGTGCAAAATTCTTGCCAAAAGCTACAAAAAAACTGTAGCATCACTCAAAACGATCCATTAGCTGAGTTCTGAATTTGGATTTAGCTGATTCTGCAAAAAGTAAACTATTATTTATTCAACTATCTTATAAAATATAAACAGTCGAATTAATAAGAAATACAACATGGCTGCAACCCATGAAGCGTTTCACGCAGCTAGCACATCCACGCATGCAGAAGGAAGAAGCAGCAAACCAGCGGGCCTTTAGCACGAAGCGGTAAGTGTCGTTGTTCCATCAATTTTAAATGCAACTCGAAGTGTATCTTTTGTGTCATCAACCACGACCTCAGTGCAAACCTCACAAACCAATGAGGGGTGTGTGTGTGTGTGTGTGTGTGTGTGTGTGTGTGTG
>JAVDPK010002749.1:82549-108032 GCA_034780415.1 Cichlasoma orientale | reverse complement strand
AGACTTTAAACATAACAGAGGTTAAAAAACCCAAAAACATTAGATTAATGATTTTCTGAAATTGAAACATATATACTAAATATATACTTGAAACATGTGCTTTCCCCGGACAACACACAGCTAGCATTATTCAACCAGCGTGGTGATACAGTGGTTAGCACTGTACCCTCACAGCAGAGGGTTCCTGGTTCAAACCTGCCTACCAGCTATGTCTCTCTGGGTACTCTGGCTTCCTCCCACAGTCCAAAGACATGCAAGTTAAGTTAACTGGTGTTTCTAAATTAGAAGTAGATGTGAATGATTGCTTCTCATGTTACAGACCAGCAACCTGTGCAGGCTGTATTCTGCCTCTCGCCCTGTGGCAGCTCGAATAGACTCCAGGCCCCCAACTCTGAATTGGATAAGCTTTTAAAAAAGTGGATGGATGTAGGCATTATTTGTTTTTTTTTAATAATTATTTCATAAAATGTGATTTATTTATTCACCTATTACTTACTTTCAGATTTAATGTTCTGTTTTATTCATTCATTTAAAACTCACATTTATTTATTTTAATATTTTGGGGGCCTTAAATGGCAGATTTATTTATTGAGTCTTCTTTACTTATTTATTTCTAGTTTAATTATGGCATTTTCAGCCTTCCATAGCAGTAAGACCAAACGCTTCCTTATGAAATCAAAGTCATAAGTAAAAATGTGGACATAGGTATTTACTGCTATATCTCCTGATGATATAGAAGCTCTAAGGAAAGCAGATATTAAGCGGGCTCTATGTATTTCCACATTTCATTAAATAGACAAGCCACACATGTCAGTATTAGTTTATTAAGACTTGTATCTCCTGGCCCTGAAGTAACCACATGGTCTATCCACAGTAACCATACTTTAGAATAATAATATCTCTGTAATTGTTTTATTCTATACCTTATGCCAGTATTTCAGTTTCCCCTGTAGGACGTTGATGAATACAAAGTATAGTTTCAAGCAACAAGACCAGATCTCTGTATTCATTAGAGACACATAAGTGACCTTAGAAGTGGGCTGAATGGCAGCCATGGTTAGAACTCATTGCAAGGAAATCAGTATGCATTTTGAGTTAAAGAAAAACACATTAGGAGGAAAATAAATTTACACTATTTGGATCTCACCTCTGTGTGAGTCAATGACACATCTTCAATATCATCAGTATCTATAGGATCCTTTTCAGAGGGCTCCATCTCTTTCTCTCCCTCTCAAACACTGGCTTTTATGTGCATAGATTCAACAGCTAGAAAGACGGGTGGGCACACTATATCTCAAAGCCTAACACCTCTGAGACTGAAGTATAAACCAATAAAAAATGCATGATTAAGAGGGAAAAGGCAGACCTTCTGGTAAAGAGCTAAATAAAGTAAATATATAATGTGAAACAGTGTGAAGACAGTAAAATGGTGTCAGAGTCAAAGGTGAGAGTAATTTCATCCTCTTTTCAAATGCTTTTAACAAATGCAGATAGGCAGGGAGGCAGGTAGCATGGTGTGAAGGTGTATGTATTCACTGATGCATGCATGCATGCATATATATCTACAGTATCTGTGTGGAGGTGAGAAAACAAAAGGCGGCCTGCTACATTTAAAAAAAAAAACTTTCAGGAGGGATGCCGCAGATCACCCGAGGCTCTTATCTCAGCAACACCTCTGGGCTCTGGGTGCGACAGCTTTAATGTGTCTAAATGAATGGCAGCCACTATTCTTCTGCAGGATCGAGCTTTAAGAGACAGACAGCTCGGGAGAGAAGCAGGCGATCGCATTCGCGCAAGTGTTTTTTTAATGGCTCGGGCTATCTTTCATCTATTTTCTGCACTTAGATCAGCTGAAATGCCAGCTCCCAGAAAGAATGATGCTGGCTATTAAATACGGCTGAAAGAGCGCCATTTCCTCTGACACGCAACAAGCTTTTCACGGACTAGGGTTAAACGCCATTTGAAAGATGCTTTTCTTTGTTTTTCTACAGCCCGAAATGCAAGATTTAATGTTTGTTTATGATATAAACCTCCCCTCTGGTTCCCTCAGGAGGATAAAACAATCACCAAGAATGGCTGTCAGATAGTGAGCTGATTACAGGTCAAAATTTCATTCAAAATTTTAAATACAAGACAAGCAGTACTGGCTTGTTGTGAGAGACCAAAGAGGCAGGGTATTTAAATACTGAGTCAGTGCTTATGCAAAGATAAAATGTATTCTTCAAAAGTTAAAGCAAAACAGGCTTAGTTTCCTCGGTCGTTTTTGGTTTATTGTCATATAAAACTGCATAATAAAAATAACAATAGTGATGCAGCATGTCCTTTAAGTGGCATGTCCTTCTCTCACAGCTGTCAGGCTTGGTGGCTGATGAACAGTGCCGATGCTCTGATACGAGAGTCCCTCTTCTCCCGGTTCTGCTTCAGCCTCCGAAGCACAGGGGCGCTGCCGCTCTCACCTGCCCAGGGAGCATCTCCTGCTGCTGGAACACACGGCAAACCTGGCTGGAGATCTGTGCAGAGATCACCACATATTCATTTTAGGCACGAGTCTGAAAGTGGGAGCTAAAGGATGGGTTAAAACAGATGAAAGCAGAGGTAGAGGTAAGTCAGGGAGAGCGAAATGGCTCTCGGTCCGAAGGGGATCCGGTTATTTCTCGTATTTGTGTCTGTATCTTTCCCTTTTAAAAGTGAATTTGCATAACTGTTCTCCTTTTTTGAGGCAAGTAGATGAAAAGCACTAAAAGTGTTAGTGCAAACAAATACTAAAAGAACGCATCTAGAATGTATTTAAAAAAAACTAATGAAAGAATTTAAAAGCTTACATGTTACATCCTGGTAGGCGCTTCACATTTGTAACAAGTCAAACTTCATGGTTATAAGTCCCCACCAGCCGCTCAGGCTGCAGTCTCCATACCTGGCATAGACTCGTGTAATATTTGCATTGAATTTTTTTACTTTTGGCCAGTAAAGGTGCTTTTGATTGAACACAGAATTTTAATAATCGCAGTAGACATGCTTCAGATATGTGTTCATATGGAGCCACAAATCCTAAAGCATGGATGCCTCACATGCATCTCAAACCCAGCAGCACAGAAGATCTTTACAGTCAGCACCCAACCATGTTTGAAAAATGGTCACACTGACTTCTGACCTTTTTAGCCCGTTCTCGCACCCAGAGCACCAAATTGTGTTGTTTTGTCATAAGCTGCTGGCGACACAAAGACGGGCGCAAAGGTGTCCTTAGGTGTTGGAGCCAAGACACCACCCACAGCAATTGTGAGGCAAGTGTCACTCCCAACTTATCATTTATGGGCAAGACCCCTTTCTTAATTAAACATCTAAATGCACCGGGCGTGTTATTTTTCAGTGTGCAGGATTAACGATTTAAAGAGCTCTGTTTTGAACCCAGTCCTAAATCTTATGAAGTTATTTTACTGCACTGATCAAATAAACAGCAAGTGAAAGCAAACCTAAACCGAGTGTAAGAAATGGGGAAAGGACATGAACCGCATTGACAGACTTGTCAATAACTACTGCCTCGTATGTCTTGCCCCATCAAACAGAACCCAGTGCTCATGGCGTCCAGTATTGCCATTGTGAGTGTGTATAGGCACTACAGTAACACCTTGTGTGCATCTCTGTGACGACATCAATGTCGGACAAAATGGCAGCATTAGAAGCCTTGAGATGAGAATATCTCGTCATCTCTTCGTCATTTTATGCTATTAGACATCTCTGTGAAATTTTGTCTAGTTGGCATATGAAGTCTTCGCATGCAGCCAAAAGCTGTTTTGTGAGGTCAGAGTAACGCTGACCTTCAACCACCAAATTCTACTCAGTTCATCTTTGAGTCAAAGTGAATGTTTCTGACAAATTTGAAGTAATCCTCTGTGGGCATTTCGGCGAAATGACGCTCATGAGAGTGGGACGTATGGAAGGCCAATGAAAGCGGCACAAATATGGCATCTCTGCGCTAAACAGACCAGCAGTATACGACAGATACAATAAACAAGCAACAGCGATACTGATCCATTTAACCCCCACATACTGTTCTGGGTCACATTTGACCCATATCTATTCAGATATGTCAAAGCAAGAAAAACTTTTTAGGGAATCTTGAAACTGTGAAATTGTACATGCCATGTCTGTGTGTATTTTTTTATGGGGCAGTGGTGACAGAGGTGCTGTCACGAGAACTGTCTGCTTTACCACCACATTTGCTCAGGTTCCCACAGAGACAGGCACCTGCTGGTCTCTGAAGGATCACGGGGGAATCGCCAAACATACAGAGGTCAAAGGGTGCCTTGAGAGATGATGCCTTGGCACAGACCCAAGATTTGTAATGGGGCAGCATGGTGGTGGCGTGGTTACTGTCATCTCACAGCATAAAATTTCTGTTTCAAATCCTGGCTGGGGTCTTCCTGTGTGGAGTTTGCATGTTTAACCCACTCCAGAGTACCTAGAGTGGCTTTCCTCCGGATTCCTCCCACAGTCCAAAGACATGTGAGGTAAATAGGCGTTTTCTAAATTGTCCATATATCCGTGAGGTAGATAAAGTACTTAAAGTGTACAGAATAAAGTGTTGTAAACACATGCAAATCGCGCACATGCAACTTTTCCTACCACTGCTGTGAATGCACAGACTAGTTTACAATGAGCAAGTGTTGTTCTCTAAGTGATGATCAATATTGAATTAATATATATCATTATAAATGGCAGCTATGAGGCTCTTCTTATGAAACAGATGTGAGGACTGTGTTAAACAGTTGTAATGGTTATACATGATTATATAATGAATCCCAATAATTCCAGAACGTTCTTGACATTTTTAATCAAACATATTTAAATCATCACGGCTGTTGTGTTTTCATGTCTTAGATAGTAGTTCAAGTGTTCAGTGTAGTTCAAAATTTGTTGTAGACGCTTATTTTTGGGGAATTTTTGGCCCAGGTCAAAACTGACCCAAACCAAAGTGTGTGAAGGTATGAATAATATGGTTCAGGTTAAGAAAACACCGTACTGCTCAGCATACCCTGTGGTTGATTTGAGGGCGGTGGGTCCTGATTCTCTCCCATTGCTCTCCTCCTCCTCTGGAGCACCGTCAGGAGCTCTGCTTCGCCCACATTACGGCCCATTCCCCTCCTGGATGGCACTCTGCGGTGATGCTGACGCTTGATGTTGTCCTGATGTGTTACATAGTTGAAGATGGATCAAACACTGCAGTTCAAGCTGCCACGCATCACTCGCGGCTTTAAGTTTGTTTGTTTTTTCTTTTGCAGCACAGATGTGACTTTCTGGCTGACGGTGAAATTTGATTTTATAGTTATTACCAGCACTCCTTTCAGCTCCACGATGGCCGACTTTCTGTTTTCACTTTTCTGGTCCTGTAAGAAAATCGTGGATTTAAAAAAAACAGATTGGAGCTTTTTTTTTTTATTACAGAAACTAAAATGAACAAAAGTGTAGCAGAACAACTGACCTTCCAGGAACTGTCGTCCTCCTGTTGTGAAGAAGAAGTTAGATGGTAGTTATGAGACAGAGATTATATTTATTTCTGTAGGTTATGCTTTTTTATCAGTTCCTTTGGAAAACACTGAAACATCAGAAATGTCAATTCGCGGTTGAGTTTTTCTACCTGTATCCTCTTCATGGGCTTCAGGATGATGCCTCTCTTTATTCTCTCCATCATTTCATCCACCGCTCTTGCCTTCAAGTCCAGCAAGGGTGCTGCTTCTTAAGCAATAGAAATAGATAATTGGTGCTGAGATGGCTTTCTTAGTCTTTTTTCTGCCAGTTCTTTGAAATGAGTAGAGTGTTTTTCCCATAATTGGACAGCTTATACTGCCTGTGCTCCATCGAATGCGTCAAATCAAAGATGGGATGTTGTAGAATTAATTCCTGAAAAACTAAGATGCTTTCCAGGAGCCCAGGAAATAAATTAGATAGTGATGAGGGCTTTTAATGATAATCTTAGTTTAAAATGGAGACCCTGTTAATAAGACTCACTGTTTTGATCAGCAGCGCTGGCTCCATCTTTCTTCCTGCTCTTCAGGAAATCACGAAAGCTAGAGAAAGCGAGAAAGGGACTGAGTCTTTAAAATCAGTGGACTCTACAGTTTTACATATGTTTCATTTTTAAACATTACCCTCACCACTATAATCACAACCTACTTAACACACCTGATGCACTTTCAATATTTGAAACCATCCTGTGAAATTTAGACATATCTTAAAGCTATGGCTTTGGTGTAGCATACTTGGTGACAGTAGTGGGAGGTGGAGGCGGTGGAGGCGGTGGAGGAGGAGGAGGGGGAGGAGGCAGTGAAGCTGGGACAGGAATGGGTTTCTCTTCTGGGTTGTCATTTTTATCATCCCTGTCGAGTGCCTCTTGTAAATGTTTCACTATAAAAAAAGAGAGTAGAGAGGGAGAAGTAAAACACTCAATCAGTGCATATGAAGAGCTGCTGGGAGCTCTGCTGTCTCAGACTCAGTGACAGGCTTAAGAGGACTTGACCGTCCTTAGATAACGAAGGAATGGAGACGTGCAAGGACACGACGGGGAAATGTTTCAAGCCCTCTAGTGTGAGCAGTGACGACTGACTTAGTGGGTTCAGGTAAGGATGTTTTGGACCCTATACATGCAACATGGATAAAAGTGCTGCTCGGCCATGGAAGCCCATGACATGTTTTTGTGATGATGTTAATAAAGGTTTGAACTCTCAGTTATTGACTCAGCAGAGAGTTGGCGACTCACCACTCAGTAACCCCACTCAATAACCCCACTCTGTAACGCTGCACGGTCTGACACTTAGTGGCTGAGTTGCTGTGGTTCCTAAATGTTTCCACTTTGCACTTACATAAATTTTGGTCATTCCATGTTTCAAATTGGTATGCTTATTGGCTAACAACTTATGATTGACAAGTCATACAGTAAGTCAGTGAGCAAGCGGCTTCATAATCAGATCCGCCCTTTTTCATCACATCCGGGTTTTTGAAACCAAGATGCCGATGGTGAAAACGCTGATCTCGAGGCCTCAAAATGAGACTTCAGAAACAAATGGATGACATCTCAGTAGCCACATCCATCTCTTTAACTGTCTATGGTGTGGCCCATTACTTTTGCCCAGACAGCGTACTTGAACTATCATTTTGTTTGGACCTGAAGTGAGGTTCAACACAGCAGCAGCTCAGTCAGGTCAGGTAAAACATCCAAATTAAGCTCATATGAAACATAAAAGTCTTTTTAATGCACAAAGCCGAGTAAGCTGAGATCACGCTGGAAGCAAGTCACTGGTCGCACATCGCTTTGAAGCTAATGGCCGGTCGCTTGCCAGCATTCCAGGCTCCACTGTAGGTGACCCTATAACGTATCTACTACCAGGTCATATGTCAATCAACAGTATTCTTCACGATCACTGGTAGTTGTTTCAGCCGCTCGCCTGGAAGTTTAGAAAAGTTTATTCTGGGTCCTGACCACTTCCCTTCGCCCACGGTTCTATCACCCACGATCACTTGAAGTCACGAAATGTCATTCACATCCCGTGGTCTGTGGTCCCCACGTCACTTCCAGTGTGGACACGGCTTACAGAGAGGCACAGACAGCCAAGAGAAAAACATGGAAGTCACATTTGAAATTTAAATTGATTAAAATTTTTGGGGGGAAATTAACAAAAAATGTTGCTGATATGAAATTTAGTTAGGATTCGTCTTTATTCTTCCTTAACAATTTATAAATCCAGTAGGGTGCGGTGTGTGAATGTTTTTCAGCTACTGAAAAGCATCATCCAAGCAAAGGTTTGAGGATTACTGCCTTAATGGACCCATATTCCTTTTATTTATTTATTTATTTATTTTAGAGCCAGCATTAGATAAGCTTGTATCTTCAGACACAAGCAGGTACCTTCTTCCTGGAGCTGCGTGACTGAGCTGTTGGCCTCAGATAGCTGAGTTTCTAGAGTCTTCCTCTCCTCCGCGCTCTTCTCCAGCTGCTCCCTGAGGTTCTGCAGCTCAGAGAGGGCGCTGCTCCCCTCCACAGCTCTCTGGCTCTGTTTTAACTGATCACAGGAAGGCAGAGGCAGATATCAATTATTTCCATTTTGCTTTAGTCTCGTGACACTCTCTGTCATCACATTTACCCACCTGGTCCTGGTAGCAGAGCTGTATATCACACAGAGCTGTGCTGATTTTGGATATCTGTTCCAGCGCCTGCTCAAGCTGCACCTGCAGCTTCAGGTCGGTCTCCGCGTGTTGGGCCCCCTTCTGCTCCAGGATCATCTGATGGGAAAAATCAAACCGAGCTTTGACAATTTCAACACATCATTATTCTTTGTTTCTAAGAAAATGGAAAATAAATACATCACTGACAATGAACCATAATTATAGGAAAGATGAAGTGAGATCTAAAGGACTGGTTGCTGATTGTCTCCCAGCAGGAGGTTGTCAAACCAGTGTTTGAGTGAACAATGACTTGGAAGCTTTGTTATGTGTTACTCATCGGCGTCGCTGAAGAGCAGCAGCAATGCAAACAGGGTTATTTTGCCGTGAGACAAAGCGTCATTGTTCTCGCATTGTGAAAAAAAAAAAAGTCAGACTTTGCCTTGAATCATTTGGAAAATGTCTTTCTTTCTTCTGTGGTGTGAGAAATGAACACACCAGCTGTGCTTAATCATTGCCATGTAGAGCTCCTCAATCAGCAGAGTGCTCTAAACAAACCTTTTGCTCTTTGGTGTAAGTTTTTGTGACATGTGTTAATATTGTGGTAAATGTGCGTACAGTACAGAGGCAAAATCCCGGGTTTGATTGGCTTTGTTCAGTTTTTGATCAGGTAAAGGTGGCATGATGGTGCAGTGGTTAGCGCCACTGTCTCACAACAAGAAGGTTCCTGGTTTGAACCTTTTTGGATCAGCTGATGCTTTTGTGCCTGCGTGGGTTTCCTTCAGGTGCTGTGATTTGCTGCCATTGCCCAAAGGTACGCATGCTGGGTTAACTGTTGATTCTAAATTGGCTGTAGGTGTGGATACGTGAGTGCTGGCCACGTGACAAGGCCACGTGACGGGGAGTGCCTGTGACAGCAGGGGTATGCTCAAGTTAGATAATTAAAGAAAATTAATGGATGACTGATTAGATACCTTTAATCATACTGCAGCAACAGACAGATGTAGGGCAATAATGTGATTCAGAGGTCCACTTTCCCGGTCATAAATCGGTGTATTTAATACGATCAAATTTGTCACTAAAAACAAAGCTTATGAATTTCCCCCCAGAGCAACTGCATTAAGCAGCTTTCACAAAGAAAGTGGCATGTGCTGCTCTGCACTCTGAAACCCATTCTTTTCTGTGGCTTTCAACACATAATAACGGTTTCCTGCTGCATCAAGCAAAGTGCAGGTGCCCCACCCAGGGAGCACTGGCACATGTGTGACCAATAGAAATGCAGAATGACAGGGAGTGGGAGCATACGGTACACATGAAGACCATGAGCGGCTGCAAAAAAAAAAAGATCTAGTACAGGCAGAGCGCAGCAGCCAGCTGCATGCCACTTTCTCTATGAAAGAGCCCTTAGCCAAACTACAAGCTCCTCCTCAGTGGGTTTTGCCACCAGTGCTGTTGAGCTGTGCTTAGCTCACAAATACTTCAAAATTATGCAACTGTCAGAATGAGAGGAATCCAAATAACACTGAGGCTGGTTGAATAAACAAAAGACAAGTGACAAAAACAAGAAACACAAAGTCCTGAAGGGGATTAAACCAAAAAAAAAGAAACCAAGAATCCAAGAACAGCCGAACAAGAAGCACAAAGAACAACATGCAGAGCACAAATGCATGACCTGACAAAGGGAAAGACTTTATGCATACAGAAAGCTGACTGTTTAATTAGACACAGATGGGACCACTGAATCAGAGGGAGAGACAAACACAAGGAGTCGAGGTGTAGGAAACAGACATGGAAAAGCAGTTACCAAAATAAAACAGGAAGTGGAAACGTGTAAGACAAAGAAATCCAGGAGACAACAGCAAAACATGAAGACGAGAAGCGTGAGAAAAGAACAACCATGAAAACAAAACAGGGATTATTTATTAAATCAGAAACATAAGCTGATTACCTGACAGGCTGCTCTTTACTGCATGGACAAATATCATCTTTAAATTTAGGTGTTTTCTGTCCCGCTGTCACAGGTGTAAATATCAAGCACCTATGCACCCCGCCTTTACAAACATTGGTGAAAGAATGTCTCATTCTAAAGAGCTCCCTGAATTTGAGCGTGGTGCTGTAACAGGATGCAGGATGTTGCAACAAGTCAGTTTATGAAACGTCTTCCCTCGTAGACATTTCATAACTGTAAGTCTTATTATTGCAAAGTGGAAGCATTTGGGAACCACAGCAACTCGGCCACAAAGTGTCAGACCGCATGAAAGTTACAGAGCGTGGTCGCTGAGTGGTGAGGCGCACAGTGCGTAAAAGTCACCAAAGCTCTGCTGACTCAGTAACTCCAGAGCTAGAAAACCTCCTCTGGCATTAAAGATCAGCACAAAAACTGCACCGGGAGCTTCATGGCGCGGGTTTCCATGGCTGAGCAGCTGCTGTTGGAGTAAGGTGTAGGTAGCCCGGTACTTTCCATATAGTGTTTTTTGTAAGGTGCTCCTCCCAACACTGTAAGTAATGGCCTTGAAGAGGAAAAAGATATGAACCAGAGCCCTTCATCTGCAAATAAATGTGAAATTTTTTTTTATATATATATAAGTATATATTTCTTTTATATTTTTTATTTAAATTACAGAAAAATACAAAAAAAAAATCACCTAAGAAAACCTATCACGTGTTATTTTGGGTGTAATTGCCTCTAATACCCTTTATTTCCCTAAAACAATACAAGGGACATGACCTCGGCGCACTCTGCTCATAATGGGCGTCTCTGAGAAAAAAAATTATGGCTTTTTTTTTTTTTTTTTTTTGAGAGCAGGTCCATGATCGGAGAAGAGGAAGTGTGAGGAAATGAGGTTTTCATTTCTGTGTTTTATTACGATCGGGCCAAACTGAAGCAGCAGGTTAGGTGGAGCTCCGTGTCGGCACATGCAACACGAGGCTCCGCGCTGCAAATTACACCGCTCTAATCTCTGGTCTCCCTTCAGCAGAGAGCAATTTTCACACAGCAATTAGCACAATTATTTCATACATACAAACACACAGGCCCGAGCGCACACTGCAACACAAAGGAACAAAGAAGCACACACAGAAAAAAGCTCCAAATCGTTTCCTGTTTGAGGCCCCGCATCATTACACCACCGCGCATCGCAGAGAAGAGGTGTGAATGGTTGTTGTTTTCAAAACACATGAAAACAGACAAATAGTAGTGCACACAAGAGGCATTCAGCGAAGGGGGGTCTTTTACCATGAATTGAGAGTAAAGGGGCTGAATTGTGTGGAGAGTCGGGGGTCCTTTTCACAGGTAAGGACCCCTGTGAGGCAGCCCATTGTGCGCCTGTCCAGTAAATGGAGGAGGCTGCGCACAAAGGCGACAATTGCTATATGCTCAGCAAAACATAAAGGTGTCAGCCGAAGACAGGTTGTGCTTAAAGACCACTATTCTCCTTCGGCAGTAGTGATGACCACTAATTATGGAGAAGGGAGGGGCTAAATGGGAAGGGAAGAGAGACACTTTTTTTTTTTTTGAAAGAAAAGCCCTTCATTATGGGAGCAGCTGGGACAGCAGAAACTGTGCTGTATGTGTGTGTGTGTTTGGGTATGTGGGTTTTTTAAGTGAATTGATGTTTCTCGTTAATGTGCACAAGTGCATGTGCGCTTTTGTCTTGTGTGTGTCTAAAGGCTGCGCCTCATTGAGACAGCGCACATTTGACCAAAACAGGAATGCAACAGTGCGACAGCAGCAGTGTACGTACGCGCGCGCGCGCGCGTGTGTGTTTGCATCATCCCCATCCCTCCCCTTTCACTGGAGTGTCCGTCTGTTTTGCGCACCCGCCCGAAGGTCAGCGCTAACACTCCTTGTCCCGTTCCTGTGGCACGACCTGTCACCCTCAGAATCTATAGGTGTGAATATATGTCAAAATGTTTTGTGCAGTGATAAAACACACACACACAAACACATGCATGCGCTCGCACCTGGGTGGCAACGACTTCAGCGTGTTGCCGGAGGCCCTGCTCCAGCTCCAGCTTCTGAGACATTTCTGTGAACTCCTCTGTGACAAGCTGGGACACTGGGCATGCGCACAAGGAGAAAAAAATACACAAAACGAACATTAATGACGATTTTATGTGGCTTTTGATGTAGAAACAGAATAGACGAAAAGAAATTGTACAGCCAGGAAAAATGTGCGTGCGTGCGTGTGTGGGTTTAAATGATCTCAAGAGCTGCAGTTAAAGCTGAAAAATGAATGAAACAAGAAATCATCTCGATTATCGGGATCCATGAAAGGTTTATTTTTTCAGCAGTGAATCAATAATGAAAGTAATCTTCAGACTACAGTCTTCTTTAATGAGGACTTACCTCGTTTGAGTTTATTCATGGTCTTGTTTTGTTTGTTGATTTTCCTCAGAATGGCCTCTTTCTCCTCAAGCTCCAGAGCAAGCTACACACACACACACACACAGAGAGAGAGAGAGCGAGAGAGAACAAATCGTAACCTTAAGTCTATTGCAGTTTGATGATTTGCATTGGGGAATTGTTTTTTTCTCCTCCATGTTGGAGACATATCCCCAAAATATGACCGTATAAGTAGGTGTGAGGTTCAGTTCCACACAGCAGTCAGTCCCATCTACTATATATGAAAGATGGGTTTGTAGTCTTGTTTGAAAGCATCGAGATGAGCATTTTGACCCTCAGCTTTTGGAAAGTGGACCTGACAAGCAAAGGGGGAGTCTGACTGAGACACAGATGGACGCTGCACATAGGGTAGCAACTCGTCAGCCAGAAAGTATGCCTGCCCTTATGGTGGTTTTATGGTCACCGCTGTAGTTGTGTTGCACACCAGCCATTTATAATAGGACCTGCAGCTTCACTGCAGCTTCCTGAACAATAGGTGGCACCACTCATAGTGGTGCCATATCAGCATTGATGCTATACTGAATCAGCGTGGTGGGGAGGAGGAGGAGGAGAAGTCAAATCTGGACGCAAAGAAATCACAGTTTGTTTGTCTTTTGTCCATCTTTTCAAGCTGTTGCAGCATGTCCCGCTGTGTAATCTGAGAATCTTTGAGCTCCTCTACTGGTACATCGTTGAGATGGTGGTAAAAACACTCATGTCATCAACCCTGCACCAGGTTACAAAAATCAAAAAGTGCACGACTAGCTCACGCCAGAAGATGTGACGTCATTTTCTTTATGCACTATTCTTTGCTACGGCCACAGTGGGTGCTATAAAGGGCCCTTCTAAACTGGGAGTCATAATTTTCCATATAAATAACGTATTGTTTAAAAAGACTTTAAACCAGTGATTGAGACCATAAAGCGATCATGAACCTGGCTCAAGGGAGCCACAAACCATTTCCCCCACAGATTTTAAGACATTTCATTTTACAACTAGAGGAGTCGCCCCTGCTGGCCATTAGAAAGAATTCAGATTGAGGGCATTTTTACATACTGAATGTGGTCGGCTCATTCAAGTGCGCGGACTCCACAAACATGAAAACACAAAGGTGTTTGTCTACATTACCTGCTCTCTTAGATGCACCTGCTCGCTGGTCAGATCCTCCACCTGTTGCTCCAGTTTAAGCTTCTCAGCCAGCAGACCGTCCACTGAGGCCTGCAGCTCTGACGTTCAAAATAGAGGGGAAAAATATTTGTTTTCAACTGATTGTAATTTTAAAATAGCTGAACTCGTATGATAGGTAGAGTTTGCTAACCTGTGATCTTGGCTTGACTCTCGAGCAGCAGCAGCTCCTCGCTGCTGCTGCCCTCGCCACTATCGACCTCATCACCGTTAACCGTAGGGTCACTCTCCGGGTCAAGGGTCACATCAGCCAGGTTTTCTGGCAGTTCGACGATGAGCGGCATCAACATCTGGCTCGTCCTCTTCAGGACTTTGTTCTCTTTGGTCACCTGGGGAAAAACAGAGAAGCTGATTGTTCAGGTGTGAAAGGAAAGGAAAGGAAAGGAAAGGAAAGGAAAGGAAAGGAAAGGAAAGGAAAGGAAAGGAAAGGAAAGGAAAGGAAAAGCATTGTAGTAGTTAGACATACTTTGAGAGCCAGCGCCTCAGCATTCTCCCTGCAGGAGCGCTCAACCTGGAACTGGATCTCCAGCACATTTATCTCTTTCAGGAGCTGATTGGAAGCTGATAAAGAGGACAGTGGTCAGTCATGATCCCTTCACATAAACACAGAACGGAGAGGACGAGACAATTATTCTAAAAATGTACAAAATAAACACATCTGAAAGCATTTTCTGTGTGAAACCTCTGCACATGTTTATCCCACAGTCCTGAATGCCAACAAACATGTGAATAACATTAATATTTGAAGTGAATTCTCACCTTCCTCCAACTCCAACAGTCTCTGATTGGCTTCATCTCTCTGCTTCTCCAGGATGTGCCACTGGCAATCAAATGTCAACAAGCAAAACAGAAGAAAGAGATCAATCAAGTAACAGCAAATTGACGCAGCTGATTTTTATTCAAATTTTATTCCATTATCAGACAGCTGAGGCACCAAATTACATTTTAACGTAATCACGTTTATACACTTTTTTTTTTTGACCATTTTGATTTGGCAATTTTGTTTAATTTTGGTGCCATTTCATTTTTATCCTTTCTTCCCCCCTTTTTCCCCTCTATAATAGCAGGGTGTTGGCATACAGGGAAGATTTCTAAACCAGAGTCAGTCAAACTTTTGTGACACTGTTTCCATCAAGCTAGCAGTACACCTGCTTGAGCGGGGCTCAGTGACTCCTCCTATGAGATCTGTCAGTCACAGCAATACCTGAAGGTCTCCCTCATCTTCAGAGGATAAACAGCTCTCTGCGTCGGAGTCTGTGGGCGAAAACGTGACACTTTTACATTGTGAAATGAGTTGTGGCACCTGAAAAAAAAGACGCCGTGTTTATGGCAGAAAACCAAAGATCAGAATGACTGGACGAGGAACTCCGTGAGGCTGTTGCTCAGTGAGAGGAATACGGGAAGTGGAAATCACAAGAGGAACCTATAAAGGTGTTTCGCTTTCTGTGGCTGTTTCCAGCTGCTGTTTCACTTTGGCCTACAAAGACATTTGTAGTCTTGAAATACAGAGAGCTCAGTTTCATGCTGAGCATTAGATGAGAATATTGATACCTATTGTAGCACGTCACCTGTTAAACCACAAATCTTTTCTCTTTTTGTGCAGATTAAACAAAACACGTTATTTTGTGAATTTTAGAGGTGTAAGAAAAATGGATTTTTGCCATCTTGTTAATCTAAACTCAACAATCGGCGGGGGATGAGCCGAGCGCAGGCTGTCGTGCAAAAATGGTGGAAATGAAAGCCTCTACAGTACCAGCACCTCCGAAAGTCAGTGATTAGTGCCTCATATATCTTTTGCTTAATCTGTTTAAAAGCTGAGGTTTAAGGAACTGTGACTGCCACCTGAGGCCGGCTCTAAAATCAAGTCAAACAGTGGTCCCAGTCCCTACATGTCCGTCATGACAGCTGTGCAGGGGTTGAATGTGATTAAGTTGCATTAAGATCAAAAGTTTCTGGTGCTTCTAGCTGTCTACTAGGAACCACCTGCTCTGATACAAGTTACTAAACTGGACTACATGACCAGGTTCTGTGGTGTTGGGGCCTTTTGGAGCATTTCTTTTGAAACGTTATAGCAAATAAGAAGAAGTGCATTGCTGTTAACTGGACAGACCATCCAGGGTGTCTGTGGTGCTGTGTTGGTGAGTGATTTTATTTTACACAGTAGAATTTATTAGCAAGCGGCTTATTGATGCAGGTTTATCTTTAGCTGGTAACAAAAGCTGTTGTAAAACAATCAAATGCAAGAAATGTATATCGACTGGATGAAGTAGGAAAACAGTGGGGAAAAAAACTGACTTTTTATGTGCTGAAAACTTTTCTTTAACTCTCTCAGCAGCTCTTTGCATCTATATTATCCAGTCTTACCTGCAGCCTCAGTGTCCTCATCTTCTACCCACATCCTGCAACGCTTTCAAGTTTTAGCTCCTTGGTAAACTAAGTAAAGCTACGCATTCCAGCGCAAACAAAAACTGCTTTCTCCCTGAAGGGCAGTGGCTTTTTTATGAAAAAGGGAATTTCAGCTTAAACCCTCCCCCACTTCCAGGATTCAAAAATGAGGAACTTTCCCCTTACACAGGCGAAAGCGTCTTAATAATCACAAGACCATGTCTCTAGAGTTTATGAAAAGGAAGAGATTATATCTTAATGCAAATAATGGTACCAGAGGATGATAAAGGCTCTATGAAACCCCCTCCCCCCCACCTTTTTTTCCTGCCATAAAATGGGGAAATGTAGCGTCAATCCGTGCACTCGGTCTCTGAGGGGACAAAACTGTCTCTGTACCGCACGATGAATGTCACTCAAGCAGCCGAGGCAAAGGCAAAGCTGCTTACACTATCAGCATCTGCGCTCAGAGTTCGTGACCTCTGAGGCATCAGACATCTGCCATGGGAGCCTCGTTTCTGGGTGATAATTCGGGAGATGACAACGATGGGTGGGAGCGATGATGCCGATGACGCTGATGACACGCATTCCTTCACTGTGAATCATTCAGAAGCTTCTAATTTCTGACCCCTCGCTCCTGTTTTATTCATTCACCTGCCGCCTTCCAGGAGTGTATTTTTAGGAGTTACAGCTGGGCGGGTTGATGATTCACAGCGCACTAGGGGTCAGGTGGAGATCATGGGGTTTTTTTTACTACAAAACAAAAAAGAAAAACACTGCGCTCATCCATTCATTTTTCCTGAAAGTAGCAAATACACATTTTAAAGGGCTTCTTTAGCACACTGTCACCAGTTGTGTTTTTTATCAAACATGACAGGTTGTCATTGAAAACTTTCCCACTGTTTTCAGTACCAAAATTTCACTAGCAGCCATTACTTTTGTCTTTTTTGAATTTGAAGTATAACATAGTAAACGGAGTGTTTTTACAATATTGTGGACAAACTGTATACCAGAGGAACCTCTATTGGGATTTTGATGAGTTTTGTTCACAGCAAGAAGAATATTTCCAGAATTAACCTTCATAACATCATGCAAAATGCATGATTTGCATGATGCTATGTATCTGTCCACAGTCTCCGTCCTTTTAAGCTATGAGGTCAAAAACTGTACGGCTTCTTTGGGTCTCTATTAATTCAGTAATTACAGTTATTATTGTTGGAAGGGAGTCAAATAATGCTCCAAAGTGTCGGCTTGCGACATAAATTAGCACAAACATTACAAAGTGTCCACTGAGTGCTTTATGTGATCTCAATTAAAACCAGAACGCAGTTCCCACTGGATGCTGGCATTCTTCACTTCCAACACAAACATGGCACAATAATTATTTTTCAATAATTCCTGCAATCAAAAGATCTCCTTTCAATGCGTTTTAATCACTTTCAGTGTGCATGTACAGCTGAAGCATAAAGAACGAGCTGCTGTGGCTCACTGCAGAGTGACATCCTTGTCTTCTCTCTCTCAGCGTGTTGCTCTCTTTACAGGCACCACCTGAGCACCGAACCCTCCTCCAGCCTGTCACCGTGACCTTTACTAATGATTTTTCACCATGTTAATAAAGGTGAAATTGTCACTTAACATTAGCCGTTGTCTGGTGTTTTTCACAGTGTGCATCAGTGTCAGGAAACCTCATTAAAACCGGAATCTTTAAATTCTGGTTAAGCTGAGATGGATTAGAAAAGCGGCAGGCTTTATTTTTCAGTCAAGGAGACTCAACAAGGATGGCTTTGGGTCTCGCTCAACTCTTGGTCCTTTTACTACTCCTGATTTTTGTTTGTTTGTTTGTTTGTTTTTTGTTTTGTTTGTTTTTTCCAGTCTATGGAATGACGGATGATTTCTCATTAGTCTAGCACTTGAGGAAAAGCCATAATAAAAACTATTTTAGACAGAAAAAGCTGCATCCTACTACTAACATGCACCAATTAACATTTCTTTATTGTAGCAGGTTATTATATTTCATATTTTCTGATATAATACAGCTGTGTTGAAAGGATGACCAACAATGACATAATTCATTTACTTTTTCTTTGATTTCAGGCATTTAAAGCTATCTTGTGACCCCCACTGGCAGCACTTTACTATAAGCCCCCCAGCAGTCTGAATTCCTAAGCACTAAAATTTTAACAAACAAATGCACCATAATATCATTATAAACAGCATTTGCACATAACTCTGCCTATGAGCATCCATATGTAGAGATAATAAATGACAACATAACAAAATACAGGTGTAAGAATAAGAGGAAGATTATAAGGACTTACTAACTAATGACAAATTGATTGATGAACAATTATTAATTGATGACAAATAATAAATATTGCATATTATTAAATGCAAAAAAGAGACAAAGACATTGTATTATACAGTAAATATTTTCTAGGATGACTTTTTAAATAAATAAATAATCACGTTTCCACCAGATTTTTACGCCTGACAGTTAAAAACAAGAACAACTGAATCCTTCATATATTTGGGAATCATAATTTTAGAGGATTAAAAATTAATTAATTCATTAATAATCCTGGCTGTCTGGGGTCTCTGATTCTTACCCCAAAATATTTTCTGACTGTAGTACATGTCACACTTATCAAGATCCTTGTTCACTTAGCCTAAGTAAATTAGTTATTTATGTATTTCTCCTTGTTGATAATCAGAATTTTATATTTCTGCCATCTTCCCGTTAATTATTTTGTCCTGGGGAAAAGTCGCAGTCTTCCATGCTGGGTTTCATGAGCTGCAGCAGGCCAGACTGAGCTGGAAACTTTTCTATTTAAAGCTGAAGCTATTGCGTTACTGGCCAGGGCTGTCAAAGGCTTCCTCTTAACACGTTAAATAAACAGGTCTTGAAAGAAATGACTGACATAAGTCCTTCAGAGTGAAGTTCCGACAGAATTAACACACTTTGCCGCGCCACCTATTTGCGTTTATATCAGGAGTTTGATGTCACGCCGCTCGCTGCTCAGCTGATTTAAATGCGGCCTTTTAAACCAAGAACACAGGATTGTTAACAGCAGCGTAATAACAGGTGGAGCACCTGTATAATTTCGGACTGCGGGTCGTTTGAGCGCTTTGAAAAGGATCTGTCAGAAGTGGGATTCGAACCCACGCCTCCAGGGGAGACTGCGACCTGAACGCAGCGCCTTAGACCGCTCGGCCATCCTGACTTGCCCTTGAGCTGTAGTTTCAGATATATAACACTAAAAACAAGTCAATGGGTGACCGGGTCGATTTATGTTGATGTTTAATGCTGATTTAACGCAACATGTGCGGCTCTGACCCCTCTGCGCTGTCACACACACACAGAGCCGCGCCCCTGTATCACAGGGAAGGGAAAATTCAAGTTTCTGAAAGTTTAACAAGGAAACACGTGATTGACACGCGCTCACAAAGCGTCCTTAAAACTGCAGCTGTTCCCCCTGCTGTACCTCGGCAGTATTATACGCAAGGGCTGCTCCGTGACTGCCTCTGCTTCCAGCTCCGACTGAAATATTCCAGCAAAGACTCGCTGGAGGTTGTATGCTGTGTGTGTGGCGTGTGTTTCAGCTTCTATCACCAAACGAAACTGCACAACTTTTACAAAATACAGGAAGTGAAGCCATAGCTTCCTTTTATAGCTACTCAGTGAGTTCTTGTTTGCAGGGTTGGGTGGATTAGAAGCTGATCTGAGCAGCGATTTAGACCTGACCACCTCTTTGTCATCCAAAATAAATAGATTATTCAGTATTTTCACACAGCAGTTTAACTCATGCATTTGCATGAGAAGGTTTTGCATCATTGAGACCTTTTTAGATGTTAATGTAAAAAAAATGCTGTAGTAATGGCTGCACAGCTTTGGTAAATATGTCTAATATCGAGGTAAGCATAATCTTTCATCTTTAATACTGTTGATGAGGGCACCTGTCTTGCAAAAGCAGGACAATTAAGGATTATGTCTTGCATAAGACATTTAAAGAAAAGAAGAAGACATGAGATAAATAAAAAAAAGGACAGAAAAAAGAAAGGAATTAAACAGAACATTAGCCTTTGCATCTACAGAGCAAAAATAGTATCTCCAATTTTAATGCAATTAAAGTGCTCAGTTTAATTCAAGAATGTGTCACATGCAGGTCGCAGCACAGCACTCAGGTTAAACTCGCTATTGCTTTATTCATAATTAATCAGGTGGGTTCCACTGAGCTTGAAAGGGAGACACTGCCATGGTGAAAGGCATGAAACAATAATAAAGATCCAATTAAAAGCGACATCTTACTAAAACATTTTAATTGCTCTTTACAGCCATTAGGAGTCACCGGCTCACTCGGGGATTAGAGGTTTTCTTCACGGAGGCAGGGATCACGATGATTTTGTAAGTCTTTGTGAGCATCTTCTTCATGATTGGCTGGGACGCCACGCATGCCTGCCATCCTGAAAATCTCAGTCCAGGCAACACCGCCCTCATCTGCATCTGCTCCCGCTGATGTTAAAAAGCAGAGGTTTGACGAAGCTCACGTGGTTTAGGATATGACACCACAACGGCATCTGGTTGTTTTAATACTCGGAGGTGAACCGGACTGAGTTGATGGATCATTGGGGTTTTAACGCCACTGATCTGATGTCAGTTTGAGCGCATGACCAATAGCTGAGGGGGGGGGGGGGCTGTGATTATCTGCTGGGTTACATACATCACATTTGTGCTTGAAATTAGCCAAATCTGAATAAAAGAGAAAGATTAAAAGAGGGAGAGGGACGCAAACACGTACACAAATGCTCACACTCACCTGCTCCGGCTCCCGGCTCGCTCAGTACTAATGACTGTGTGATTGGATTATCCAGGCTTTTAGCAGCACCACAGCTACAGCTGAGAGAGAAGCGAACCTGCAAAGGTCAGGCCGGGGTCAACGAGAGGCCAGCAGGGTTGTGACCTTTGCGCGAGGACAAGGCCTTCAACAGAAGGGCAGCAGAGGGAGGAAATGAAACATTTTAGGAGACAAATGATAAGGAGGGGATGTTATTTTTGTTGTTGCTTTCTTTTTTTGTTTTTTAGCAGAACGGTGACAGATTAGATTTCTGGGAATTCAGAGAGGAGGATGCTCTAACGAAAGGGGAGAGGCAGCAAAGATGGAGTGTGTTTGCAGATGGGAGACGGGATGCGTTGTGACAGAATAGCCTCACAGACGCTGCTGGCCTCCTGGTGACTCCACTGTACTCGGAAAATACAAACAAACAGGGAAGCCGCCACCGGCTCCGTCGACTCTGACGTGAGACTTCCCTTTTTTTCCCCCCTCTTCCTCGCTCACACTTTCTCCATTTCTCTTTCCTAAAAGCCTCGCGCACCCCATTACTTTTTGTCCAAACACACACCGTCACTTTTATGTGTTTGCCTCACAACAGAAGAACATCATTTTCCGTGACCCTAAACTATCCTTTGACCATCTGGTAGGAGCCAGAAGGGATTAATGGGATATTAGGATTTGGGCCACGTGCACCACTTGATGTTCTCATGGATTTATGTGCATTCATGGAACTGTATTTCATAATGCACTACTACACTGTTGTTGGACACAAATGTTTGCAGCTGCAGGTGTGAGTGAATGAGTCCAGTTGGCTCCGGCTGAGAATAACTGCCTGTGAGTCAGCTCCCAGAGGGGTGATTTGTTTCTGCATTAGTTCAGACCAGAGGATGTTGACCGAGTCTATTACAATGAGTAGATGACAATATTCTCCTGTGATTAAGCCCCTGCATGTATTACACACAAACACAGACTCAGGCTGAGAGAAAATACTCAAACATGCGCATATATATATAGATATGTGCATTATTGCTCATGCCGACCACTTCAAAGATAATACGGGTTCAAAAGTTCAAAATGGGCAAATCCAGCCCTCAAAAAGGGAGCTGACTATTACACTAATGTTTGTCTTCTTGCTCTTGCTCTGTATTAAATTTTATCATCAGTTATATTAGTTATCCATTGTGCTATTGTTTATAAGATGCGGCTATTAAATAGGACTAAAACGTTTGACCGATTTTGTGTTCGCAAACACACTCGCCTCAGATCGCCTCAGTAGCGTATTTGAAATTGAGTTCAGGTCAGCAGTTTTAAATTGTATTTTATTTTGGCAAACATTATTATGCAGTTGCTTTTTTATATGAAAAATAAATAATATACACATTTTAGAAAATACAAAAAAAATACAATATTTAAATAAAACATGCTTTTTTATCATTGTGAAACTCACAGATAATTTCATACATGATACTAAGCTTGTTCAGCCTTACTGGATACCAAATGAAATTAATAAATGGACATTACAATTAAAATATATATATTAGATGCACAAAGGGATTTCAAATATTTTTTCCACACTTTAATTTGAGTTAAAGGAGCCACACACAATTTGTGTTGTGCTGCACATGTTTGCCATGTAAGTCTGCCTTAAGACTAATCAATATCAGCTTAGTATATTCATGAAATATGTTTATGCCATATGTCCCTGCAAAATATAATAACAGTAAATATTTTGATATAGCGAGTCCACAGTCAGTGTGTTTTTCATCCAAATAAATTTGTAACAGTTTTGGACCCTTTTAAAGTGTTATGCATGAATATCTGGTCATCTGCATGTGTGTCTCATGGTTTTTCCCCACTGTGCTCTGTAGATGTCGCTCTAACTCTGTGATCTGCCACCTGTTGCTCTGCTTCTTCTTCCTCAACAGGTTCCTCCGGCTGAATTTCTGCTGAGCTCCAAATCTCAAAAGGAAAAAAATTCACAGGTTTTATCTGAAAAATACAAACGTATTTGCCTGCCTGTGGACATAATGTGGAATCCAACATTATGACTCTGCTTCCACAGTCGTGTTTGGTCCACTTTTGTTTCTTTTTATAGTGTGTGAGTTTTGCCTTGATATTAGGTCTAAGTCAGACTGAAGTCTAAGTCTGAGGAAGAAACAACACGTCAGTCACTGTACGCCCAAAAAGCTCCCAGACACAGGGTCAGAGTCCTCCATTGTTGGCTTTTACCCCCGTCTCCTGTAACGGCAGCTACATCACCGTCTTACAGTGATGATGTCAGAGGGGAAGCCGTCTGCTGAACCCAGCACAAAGTGGCACAGACGGCCGGTCAGCGTCTCCGGGTCATGACAGGAGAGGAAGCAGGGTGTCTGGTCATGATGGGCACACAGTGGCACTGTCTGCAGCTGAACACACACACACACACACACACATGTTGACTTGGTCAGCAGCCGGCTGTGTGGGTGGGAATTATTTTTGAATGTGGTGCACAGCATAAATTAGCATAGATTTAATAGATTCAAAAATGCTTTTATTACATCTTCCTCGCCGTCTCATCTTCCGCTTATTTTCTCGATTTCTTAAAAAGGTCTGAGCCAATTTGTTCGTACCACTCAAGATCATCATTTCGCAACAATCAGCAGAAATAACATGCTCATTTCTCCGGAAAAGATTATTTCCTGCTGATTCATCAGGGTCAAAGGTCAAGGCTGGGCATAATTAGTCTCATTTAGTGTTAGCTGCTTTTCACTGAGTGTATTTAAATGTGCATGGGTATTTGAGACTATAGGTCGCCAGGTTTCAGCTGAACAAGGGAATACAAAAGTGAACAATAACAAACTTGTGCTTCAATTTATGCTTATCGTAGGAAAGTGGGAGAGCTGCATTTAAATAACACGATCCATGCCTGTCGTGTAACCTGCGTGTGTGTAACATGTCCCACATCGTCCCACAATAACATAGTCTTTGCCCCACATTTAGTTTGTTGGCATGTGGTGACCTTAAGTGAGCTTCATCCTCATTTTGATCATATTTAGGATTTAGTTGCAAAAATTGGAAGCGGCCGAACGGGATACTCCATAACCCGAATACTTGTGAACATGAAACGCTGAAGTTCTGTGTTAAAGTAAAGCAATAATCCATTAGGAGCAGAAGTCATAAATTTGTTGTAAATTATAGAATCTGCTGCAGGAAATTAAAAAATATTTATGGAGTGGCATCTTTTTTATGAAGCAGAACAGCCTCTCACTGAGGTATTTTGAAATCAAGGTAATTTTCTTTCTTTTTTTTTATGTATTTACATAACTGTTTCTGAACTCGATAGCATCATTTTTTTCTTACTATGTAACTCTCTAATTGTAGCTGTCAGATAAAGCAGCAAAGCCAAAGCACAGCTTTTCCCCTACATTTAAAACTTTAGGCTTTTTAGTTCAATGTGCAGCATTTTCCAAACATCCTCAGAAGTGCCACCTGACCAGTTACTCTGACATCACTCCAGCAATTACCTTCAAAAATCATACAGAGTCACAGATTTGAAGCTGAAAAGACTTTGCTTTGAAATTTTGGTCATTTTAGGTTTTAGGGGAGGACTCAAAGCTGAAAAAAAAAAATCTGTATTCATCACCAAGGCCACACCCTCTATCTCTTAGAGCATCAATCATACATCACTCCTCCAGTTCTTTGCTTATTACTGAAACACTGCCTTTTTTTCCCCCCTTATTCATTTTATTTCTTTTGTCAGCTGAGAGTTTCTGCCTTGTATTCTTACCTTGTATTCCCCATTGCTCATTTTCTTTCTTTTCTTGTTCATGTCCAGTATTCCCTTTTCTTCTTCCTCTATCCAACTTTTCCCTTCCGTAAGATAAAAGTATTTACGGTCGGTTTGCTCTCAAACTTCCCCAATATTTCCGTCCTCCATCCTCCCTCCCATTCCAGCCCCCTCCTTAGACTCCTTCTCTTCCTTCTCCTCCCACTGCCTCTCTCCAACTCCCAAATCTTCCCATTCTTCCCCCTTTCCCTCCTCCACCTCAGTGTTTATTCACTTTTCATCTTTTTCTCAAATCTCCCTGTTTTCCTCTTGTTCCACTCCCTTCATCCCCCTCCTCCTCTTCCTCCACCTCTCTGTGCAGCTGGTGAGGCCCTTCCATTAGTCCTGACATGCAGAGGCACTGATTCTGTAAAGGTTGTGACCCCTCACAGCGGGCTTCACCGGGGCTTAGTACTACACGCTCACACATCTGCGAGCCCCGGGATGTCCACATAACTCTCCCTTTACACTCGTGCACACGGGGCTGCACAGGTAGATGCTCACATCTAATGCGGATGCCATGTATACATGGTGATGCAAAAAAAATGCACAAATATGGAAGTACACACTCATGCACGCTCGGATTCACACACACACACACACACACACACACAACTTTGACTGCCTTCATTGTATTGTCCCTCCCTCACTAGCACCAACTGACTGCACAGCTGCTCTGTGTGTGTGTGTGTGTGTGTGTGTGTGTGTGTGTGTGTGTGTGTGTGTGTGTGTGTGTGTGTGTGT
>JAVDPK010002749.1:65992-82449 GCA_034780415.1 Cichlasoma orientale | reverse complement strand
TGTGTGTGTGTGTGTGTGTGTGTGTGTGTGAGAGAGAGAGAGAGAGAGAGAGAGAGAGAGAGAGAGAGAGAGAAAGAGAGAGAGAGTCAGATGTGCAGTGAGAGAAATCCTGCTTAATTGGACTGCTGCAGGCTTGGGAAAGACCCACAGCCACTCTCTACTTCTCTCTCTCTCTTTCTCACGCCACGTGTGTGTTGGTGTGTCATCTTAGTTTTGTTTTCTCTGTCATCCCCTGATTCCCTGGTTGTTGTTAATTACTCTGCATCTCATTCCTCACCTGTCTGTGAATCAGTTTGTAGAGTATTTATTATCTCCTCTTTGTCAAGATTGTGTGTGTTCCTGTGTTTTTCCCTCATGTGCAGCTTGAAAGTTCATTCTCTTTGGTGTGATGCCCTGGCTCCAAGATTATTATTACAGGTGACTAAAACTAAACTGACAACTAAAACTGTACATGAAAAAAAAACATTTTAGTTAATTAAAATAAAAATGAAACCAGACGTTTGGGGAAGCAAAGTAAAACTAACTGAAGCTATTTTGTGAACCTGGAAAATGGACTTAATCCTTAGCGTTAGTCTTCATCAGTTATCACAGCTTGCCAGATGAGGGTTTGAAGGACATGTTTACTGAGACTTTGGACGTCTACATGACAATGAATCAGCTGCCTTCAAGAGGTGTTGCTTTTTATTGTAATAACTGTGCTGATTAATCAAAATCTTGCCTTCGACATATGCCCTCGCTACAGTATTAATTAAAAAGACTAAAGTAACACTGAAACTAATAAAAACTCAGCTAAAACTGAACATTTTCAAACAATAAAAACTAAACTGAAACAAGCAAACCCACTCTGAAACTAACTGAAACGAAACTGAATTTTAAAAAAAAGTCTGGATTTCTCTTCTCTTCACTTTTAGATTTTGTGGGGTTTTGTTTGTTTGTTTTCATTCTGGTCTTTTCAGCCATTAAAGGCTCACTTTGATTTCATCCTTGGCTCCTGTGCCTGCACTTGGATCCTTACTCCAACGCTAAATATAACAATCATAGACTGAAAGTAAAAACAAAGTGAGTTAACTCCAAAATGTAGAAACAACACAACCAGAAACTCAAAAGCACAACACAACAAGCCTGAACATTTTTAGCTAAATGAACCATTATTCCTGCTACAGGTGCTTGGGTCTTTGGATGCTGTAAGTCCTACTTACAATCTGAGAGTGTATTTTCCTGAATGTACATGATAAGAAGTATTTGATGATTCATGAATGGTCATATTAGTGCAGCATATAACTCAACATTACATTATAACAACAACATTATATTATAATTTGCAACCAGGGGTGTGGTAGTGAAGGAAATGCTATTTGTTTCAGCCACATCTCCTGGATGGACCCCTCACACTCCTCACACAAGTTACTCAATTTTCACCTACGGCCCCCAAAAAGCTTGTTGCTTTTAGTGGCTCAGTATTTAGAGTGGGTTGTCTACTATTCAGAAAGTTGGTGATTCAATCTGTAGCTCCTGCATTCGTATGTTGAAGTGTCCTTGGTCAAGCTACTGATTCCCAAGTAATCTGTCCAAAGACCTGCTTGTCAGGTTAACTGGTGATTCTAAAGTGGCTGTTGCTGTGATGGTAAATGGTTATCTATCTCTCTGTGTTGGCCTGTTTAAAAAAAAAAAAAAAAACGGTTTAAAAAATTGATGACAGGGTGCACGAGAGAGCTGAACAGAGGAGGAATCTTCATGCATCAAATACGTGAAATTTGCAGGGGAATAAATTGGCACCCAATGAATGTTAAATGTCCGAGCCCAGCTGTATGTGTCACAGTGACAACAAAAGGGTGAAAGGGTAATCCTGCACAGTACTGTGCAGCTGCAACTGTCATCAGACCACTGGAGCAACATGTAACACGTGTGTCACTGCAATATTCAGTTTTACTTGAAACAAAAAAACTCTGAAGAAATTTTTAAGTTATAAATTTTACTTAATTATAGTCAGAAGCATTAAATGTCAAGAGTAAAAACCTCTGAAATTAATCCAGAGGTTGAAATTCTGCAGTAAAACAGCTGTTTCCTGAGATGGAAATGAAGGCCAAATTGGAAATTTTTGAAATTTAAAAACTTCAAGCAGCTAATGGGATTTTTCAAATGAATGGTTCCAAAAGGACAAACGTGCCAATTTTGTTGCTTGTATCCACTTTTGAAAGATTGTTTGAGAAGTAGACGCTCCAGAAGGAGACGTTTGTTTAGTAAGCACTAAGCAGAAGGCTGCAGGTTCGATTCCATCTGGAGGCCAGTGTAAAACTCTGCCTGCTGTGGTGAGCTGTTACAACAAGGGGGCAGATGAAAGTAGCTTAGTTTGTCTGAAAACTGAAACCAAAGATGAAACACCTTTAAAAAAAAAATGCTCTTTTGAATGGCCAGCAGCAGGTGACTCCTCTGGTTACCAAAATTCTTCAGTCTATGGGAAAACAGCCCTCAACTTCCTCCCTCTGTGACCTGAGTGAACATTTTCCTGATGACTTTATGGCCTCAATCACTAGTTTCATGTCACGAAGTTCATTTTATATAGCTACTTTCAGCTGCTCCCGTATTCACAGAGAGGGCAGCTCCGCATATTTAATTTGGCAGATTTTTATGCCGGATGTCCTTCCTGATACTTGTGTCTCCTCCAGGGATCGAACCAGGGAGCTTTCATTCATTGGGCAAATGCGTAAACTACATTTTTTGTAAATTGTGGTATGGAGGATTATCCGGAGCACACTTATTGGCTTGTCAGTCAAAGTTTGTTAGCCAATGAGCGTGCTCACTTGTCTCTTCTGGTTTAAAACACCAAGACAGTGAAAACGTTCAACTGGAGGCTTCAAAACAGGATTTCACTAACCAGTGGGTGACTTCCTGATTGCCACGTGACATGTATTTTATATATTCTGTTATTTCTATGGTCATCCCCATCTGAGATTTTAACTTCAAATAGCAGGAAACACACAGGTGCTACTAATTACATTAATATGGTGACTCTGTTCTGGTCAATTATATCCAAACCAGTGTGACAATGAGCCCATTGCACACTAGCAGGACACAGACCCTAAAGCAGCTATATAAAATTCAGACCCATAAAACCCATGGTCCGATATTGCTTTTAGTGTTGCCACATGCATCTCATATCCGCTCTTTACACAAATAAAAAAAACCTCATCCCTGTTTTTGTCCCCGCCCCTTCTGGTCAGTGGGGCTCTCAGGAATGCAGCTTTGAATATTTTGGAAGAGCTTAAGCACAACTCTTGTGTGAATCTTGTCAAAACAAGGAGCCATCACTTAGTCCATGAAAGCTGAGAGAGCCAGGTGGGCTGGGGGCCTCCACTGAGGTCTCTGCCCTGAAGGTTACCTCCCAATTAACCTCTGACCAGGCAGTGGCATCCCTGCACAAATTTCTTAACCTGTTTTTCTCTGCATTAAGTTAATGCACAGATCGATTTCATTTTGATGGTGCAGCTTCAGTGAGTGTTCTGACACTTGTAACTGAGTGATACACGGGGGGACAAAGCCTGTGTTGTTCATCCGCTCATTCACGCTGTGGGACTCTTTGGAGGTTACATTTTTATTTTGAAGGTGGATGTTCTGCAGTTTTTAGCTAGCTGAGAAGATTCACACATAAAACCCTTCTGCATGGCCATTTTCCATCTACATGTTTCTATCACCCCTCTTTTCATCTGTTCAGTCAAATTAATCCAACCCCCCCCCCCAACTGCACGACCCCTGACCCTGCGCACCTCTTTGAAAGTCACATGACCACGCAGGTGTGGAGGGGTCTCTGCCCTGACCGACCCCCAATTAGTGACCCTAATTAGTGGAGAGGCCCCCTGATGGGCTCAGCCGCGTTATCAGAGGAGGAAGGAAGAGGGAGAAAGGATGGAGGGATGGAGAAAGGCAAGCAGGGGCGAAAAGGTGGGGGAGGCAGGACAGTGAAGCATTCCTAAAGACCTGTGGACCAAACACACACACACACACACACACACACATCCGGTGCATATTAAAAGAAAAACAGAGGAGCTGTGGAGCTGAAGGTTCATTTGTTGATGCACAACAAACAGTTTCTGAGTGCTGATGTGGAATTGATCTGATGCTCACTTACATGAGCCTGGCGTGAGGCACAGAGTGCACACTTTATATTCTTCCTTTTCCTTCTTATCCGTTAATCCCTTCCACTATCATTGATAGAAATGATGGTATCATCTGTATGTAAACACATTTTTTTCCCATCACTGCTTCAAACTGTAATTTTCATTAGAAACTTACCATTGATGCAGGGTCTGATTGCCCAGCGTTCTGGTTTTGTGTCTTGGCTCCTATTTATGTTAAGTTGTTGTTTACTGTGGTTTTGCAAATTTGGGTTTTGTGTTTCCCTCAGTGCACCTGCCTCCTGTATCAAGTCTGCGGTCTTGTCTCCGTGCCTACCTGTTTCCTGCTTTACTTTGCTAGTTCTTCGTCCCGTGTGCTTCTTGTCCAGTTTGGCTTCCTCTCGTCTTGTCTTGGTTAATTATTTCCAGCTGTGTTGCCACCTGTTCCCAACCCTGTCATTATCCCATGTTGTATTTAAGCTCTGAGTTTCCCTCTGTTTGTTGTTGCATCCTCATCATCAGTTCCCCCTCTGTGTGTGCCATGTGTTTCAGGTTTTGGATTTGTAGGTCTGCCTTGCTGTCAGGCAGTTTATGTTCAGCCTTCTGCTTTAGTAAGATTCAGCAAAGGAAGCTGTTTAATAAGTTCTACATCCTGTCTAAGTCGCTTGTAAGTCGCTTTGGATAAAAGCGTCTGCTAAATAAAATAAAGTAAAGTAAAGTCTACTGAGTCCTGCGTTGAGGTCCTATATTGCCTGCCACACAGCGTTACATGGCAACCATAATACACAAAACCTGTTTGACTACAAACTCGTACACTTTCAGGAGTTGAGCAACCAAAATTGGAACACAGGTACAACTTAGACCCCAGTCAAATATTATGAAGTCACCATGTTGCCTATGAACCACCTGTGAAGGGCTAAAATAAACCATTTGAGGCATTTATGCCCTCATAACATCTAATAAAAGCATAGTATGATTTAAATTTTATTACAATAATATCTCATTTATAGCCACAAAACTTTCATTATGTATAATATATTTTGATGTCATCATGTTGCCTAGCAACCACCTATCAATGGGCTAAAATCAGTGACCAGCAGGTAGGTACAGTATGTATAAGTAGTCTAACTATACAGCAATATTTCATACAGATAGATGAGATTAGTCAGTGTAGCTGATCATATAGGATTGGGTCATATTGTTTTCAGCCTGTATGAATACTGTGCAAGAGTTGCAGTCGTTTGTTGTTTGATGGTGCCTGGTGAGGGTGAGAGTTCAGTCTTGATACCCACTGATAAGATGTCATAAATGCCATAAATGTTGCAAATGCTCATTTTGTAATAATAGTCAGGTTTGCCCCAAGTGTTCTTTTGTGTTTATTTCCATTTGTGATGCTAAAGTTATTAATTTAACATAACGAGGTCTGAAAATGTGAAATTACTCTGTGACACACGTTTTTGGACATCAGTCTGTGCAAACAGAAAAATACTCTCATCACAGCTTCAGTATCACAGCCAAGGGTTAAATTTTTAATTAAATACTAAAATTAGATGTGAAAAAAAAAAACATTTTAGTTGACAGAAATAAATACTAAAATTTTGAAAACAAAAAAGAAAATTACCTGAAACAACTTGTAAACGTATAAATCTAAAATAAAGTGAAAATACAAATGATCAATCATTTTTATCTTTATTGGTTTGGTGGAATTTGGCGGCCTGATGAGACTTTGGTGCATATTCACCGATGTTTGCATACTGTCAGTCAACTGCCTTTATAAGCAGTTGTGTTTGGTCATATCTCTTTGGCCTTTTCTAAATGTTTCCACTCACAAATACGCTTCATGTTATCATCATTTAAAAGACTGATAAACACAAAACTGAAGCAAGCAAACACCAAAAATAAATGCATTTTTATGACTATAAAAATGATCATTTATGAAGTGTAAAGTCCTAAGTGAAATTCACGCTGAAACAAATGCACAAAATTTAAAAGTAAAACATCCTCTGGTATCCACACGTAAAAATTCAGTAGTGTTAAAAAAAAGTGTCATTTTCGTACCTTATCTACCTTACAATGGTTTTGTGTCACTGTGCCTGCAGTGGTTTTGCTTTTTTCTGCTGTTTTTTCCTTTAAAAGTTTAAATGTTTTTCTAAAATTATTATGTAAAATAAGAAAAGTTAAAAAAAAAAAAAAAAGTCTGAAAAGAATTACAAAGTTCGTTTCGGTGTCTTTTTATCCACAAAGGAATTTACTCAGTAATTCTGTTGTTGTTCACTGATTATTGTTTTTTGATGCCTCGCGTTTTCTGAATTGTTGCATTTTAACTTGGTTCCTTTTATTGGTATTATTGGTTCAGTTCAGCTGACTAAAATAAACTGCATCATGAGTTAAACTGACTGGTTGAAAATTGTCTTAATTTTCCCTAAAATTGCTACAAAGTTGCATAAATTTTTCCAAGAGCAATTCCACAAATTGACTGTTGCATATCAGCGCCTAGTAAACAATGAGGCTTACAAAGTAAAGTCTCATATTTTACTTTTAATATGATTGCTATGACAATGTTTTGATAATAGTTATGCTTTTATTTCTGATCAAAATGCAGATTTTTAGTATTTTCCTCCATGTTTTCTTGTGCAATGTTTAAATGCAGTGTTAATGATCACTTGATATGGTTGCTGATGAAATGCAACAATTAAAACCAACAATAAAGACCCAGTGAGTTCAGCCTTGTTACTCCTCTGTGGAAGCTGTTTACCACCAAAGTTTCTTCCCCTGCTTTTTCTCTCCATCCCCACCCTTCTCTGCCCCCCAACCCCTCTCTAAAACAGCCCACCCATCTGGTCTTCTTTCTGCTGGCCCTCTCGCTTCTTCCTCACTCAAATAAAGGTGCCAATCACTATAATTGGCACCCCGCAGATCAATTGTCCCTGTTTGGAAAGGTGCCCCTCACCAAAGTCTGGGCTTACAGGAGGACATATACGGCATTTTACCTTCACAGCTTTGAAAGAGTTACAACTTGTTCTTTCATTGCACATAATTCTTCACACTGACATGTAATTTGGAAGACTTTTGGTAAGAAATAATAAAAACGTGATTCATGTGGCATGTCTGTGTCCATGTGACCCGGCAGTAGGTGCTGCATGACAAAGGATTTAAAACAATCTTGGTGAATATCGGACGGCCCTCTGTGAGCGCCAAACATGTTCAGTGTCTTTAAATTAGAAAAGCCAATCACGGTCATTTGTCACGACTGAAAGATCATTTGTTTCATTATGGAATAAAAATGGGTTACAGGTGGGGGGAAAAATAGCAGGAAGGCCGATTATTGTGGATAGAAAAGGGGATAAAATAACACTTAATGAGCCAAATTTTACACAATGATTGAATTCTTTTATAATTAGGTACTTTTGCTGTCTCATTTATTCATATATGCTGATTGTGAGGGCTCGTTATTAGAACATGTTTACACGAGCTCTCCTCTTTGTGTTATATTACATTTAAATCTGAAGTTTGTTTGGGGAAAACAGACTGATCACTTTAGAAGCCGTCACCAGCACTCTTCCCATTCTTCCACTAATTTGACCTTCTCTCATATAATGCTTCTTTTTGCAATTAAAAACATCAGATTATTATTTCGTACAGGCAGAATCACATGAGTCATTTTAACATTTCATGAAGTATATTCTCATCCAATTAATGTCCCAAGGACATGCCAATTCAGTCTTTGTGTGCCACCATCCGAACCAAAACATAATTAGAGTGTAAGGAATTTAAAAGGCAGCACCTCCACAGAAAGACCTGGAGAAAAAAAACTGAACCGTCCACTGCTTTGATTTGCCAAGCGGACCGGCAGAGGCCAAGGTTTTTAATAAAGCTGTAAGCAAGCTAAGGCACTTTCAAATCGCTCAGAGTGGATAGAAGGGGCTGATGTTAGTCATAGTCCTCTGCAAGGACTTTGGATTACAAATATTATCACTCACAGCAAATTGTGAACCACCCCCCCCCCAATTGATTAATTATTTATTTATCTTTAATATTCAGTCTTTAAGGTCGGATGTTTGGCCATGAGGCAGGTTAGAGAATGAAAAATAAAACAGAACACAGGAGGCAAATTACATAGACATATATTTATATGCATATGAATAAAAATACATATACATATTGTACAATATCTCGGCAGAGCGTGAAAACAGCTCTGCCAGCCCAGAAACAGAAAGTAAGCCTCTTTAAATAAGTGCAAAATGTTAATGAGACAAAGAATTGTAAAGCATATATAAAGTCTTTTTTTTTTTCTGAACTTTCTTTCACATTTTTGTTTTTCCTGTTAAAATCACACGGAGCAGACATGAAGATAACTTGTGCAAAGACCCATTTATATATATATTTATATATAAATTTATATCTATGTACATAGAGTTTGTTCATCATAAGAAGTAGCTGGTGCCATTAGCTTGACATTAAGTACTGCTCAGAGAAAAGAAGTTAGGGCCTTTGCAGAACCTTGGCTGTGCATAACCAAAAAGTAAACAAAGCTGAATCAGTTTGTTATCTTCAGAATAAAGGAACACTTTCACACAATCTCATTGGACGAGAGCCGCGAGGAGGCTCGCAATGTTCCTGAAATGGTGGTGTCACTTAAACAAGTGCAAGATGTCACACACAACAAACGCTTCCACACTTGAGCTGGAATGAGGAAAAAGAAACTAAGAACAAAGGCTTTGTTTAACTCATGCAAAGCTTTACAATCTTTCCCCCTGCCTGGAAGAGAAAGGCCCATCTCACTCCTCTGACTGTCCCCCTCAACCTGCAGCCTGCAGCTAATGAGCTGAGTACACAATACAGTGACTGCAGAAAGCAGTCAGCGGCTGAAAGTTGAGGGAAATATTGGATTGGATATTATAATATCAGATTGGATGAGAAATGAACAGATTTTGCAAATTAGGAGTTTCTGTATGTTCTGCCTTGTGCAGCTTAACACAAAACAATAGAAACGAAAAAAAATCCACCCCCAAAAAAAGGAAAAGAAAGAAAGAAAGAGGAGCAGGGACACAGCAGAGGAATGAAACAACCTGTCTGCGAGTAAGGACAAATAAATGAAAAGACTACATCAGCCTTACATGAGAAGCAAGCCTCCTGACCTCTCAGCTCCATCTCTCTGCTCAATATTTGATACCAGAGCGTGTGAATTATGGATGGTGCTTATAGAAAATAATACAGTGTTGAACAACATCACAGGTGCACCGCCGCAAAGACCCACGAGTAGATAATGGGCGTTTTTTTTTTTCTTCTTTTTTTTTTTGCAGCGCTGCTGGGCTCTGAACACAGCAACAACAAATCACCAGCTACCTGCTGCTGGTACACGGGTGCAAAAAGGCCCGGTGAGCTGAAGGTCAGAACCTTTCCACAGCACTCTGCAAGAAATGTATCTGCAGCCAGAAACATGCTCGGCTGTTTTAAACACAGCCCGGCCTTTACTTATAAGCGCATTTTTTTAAAATTGATGTCATGGCAGTGTCCATTTTTCCCCTAATACATGTCAGGCCATCTTCAGTTAGTGTAAGAGAAAGAGACCAGGAAATAAAACTCACGGTGAGGTGAAATTTAGAAATGAATAGACACATGGGAAAACAGACAAGAGACGGGAGTGAAAAGGGGGCAATAACTCATCTGACACGCACAAATTGAGGGCAAACTGTTTCGAATTGCAGGTTCTCGCGGGTGATTCTGATTTGCTTTGGACAACAAGGAAACCTGGACAAATGGCGTCTCATGGGGAAGTGAAAAATAAAACAGGTCATTCATCCGGCTCCTTCCTTCTCTCAGCCCTGAATGAATCGAACAAGCGTTCTCTCAGTTCTAACGCACAGAGGTCAATTTAGCATCAAGTCAATCAATTAAAGAATGCAGCTGAAAGAAAACTGCAGATTATTGTGGGGGGATAGCTGAGGATTTATTTTTCTGGCTTTAATTCTGAAAATCACCTTCCTAAGAATAAACTGACTCCTGGGAGTCCGTTTTAACTTCAAAAGTGTGTGTGTGTGGGGGGGGGGGGTTGTGTGTGTGAAAGGGGGGAGAGACGAAAAGTGGCGGACATGCAGGATGATGTATAAACACTATGAAAACAGAAAGTGTTTTTTCTGTCACTGGGGGGGCGAACACAGGCAGGCTGAGGTAAAGTGTAACAGGAGGGCAAAACAGGAGAGTCAAAGAAAAATAAACAGCCTCAGATTTTCTCATGTGACGCTGCAGCTCACAGCATCCTAAAAATATTAAAGGAGATCAGGATTATGGATGTGATGGCCCAGTAAAACAGTACTTAGGTAGCTTTCATATTGTTGTAATATTACAAAAATAATGAAATAAACAAACCTGAAAAAAAGGAAAACTGGGGGTTATAAAACAGCAAATCCTACAGCTGTCTGTGAGTCCATCTGCTATTCAGCAGAACCTCTGAGAGCAATGGGCAGTTTTGGGGGGATTTCCAGCGGATATCCGAGTCAAGACTTCCTGTTTCATCCACTGGTCATTGCAGATAAATTTAAAAGCTAAGTAATCATCAGCAGATAGCTATCAGTGTCAACATTCTGCAGACAGAACCCTCCTATCACCCTCCAAATGGACTATTTACGTCCATGCAACCAAAACCTGCTCAACAGAACTCGAGCAAACTGCAAGCAAAAACCAGGAAGTTTCCGGTACCAAAACTTTTTTTATCCAAACTAGAGCTGAAACTATTTTCATTGTCAATCAATCCAACAAATGTTTTCTCAGTTCATCTTTTAGTGCATGAAAGGTTACAAAATTGTATTGTGTGCTGCTGTCATATAAAATAAAAGTAGTAAATCATCTAATTTGAAAAGTCATTTTTTGTTTGTTTTGTTTTTTTTTTTTGCTTTAAAAAGTGATGAAAGACATTTAACAAATTATTATTAATTACGGCGATTTAACGATGGAGATGCAGCTTAAGGGTCGACCGCCGTGCTAAACAAGCTGCGGAGATCTCTGCACTGAGAGTCGGTGCTGATTCTGCGTGTCTGAAGTTTTTCTCAGTCTTGTAGACGAGTTTGCAAAGGAAAACTGAGACTCTGTAAAAGACGGCTGACCTGGGTTCAAAGGTCATTTCTCTCAGCTTGACCTTGACTTACTTTACCGACTGGATGGTGCGCGTGCGGCACCTCCGAAGCTTGATCCGCACGCGCTTTGGCAGACACTAACCAGCCTTCTCACGTAACTACTCAGCTTTCTTTTCATGTTAAACTCTTAGATCTAGATATGTGATTTTTGCACCGTTTGTCCAGATCCTACCACATTATGTTTCATACACAAACACAACCAAATAAACATTTACAAAAACTACAGCTGGACACCAAACAGACTGATAATAAATGCTACAGTTCTTTTTGTTTTTTCTTATTATTGTGATAGCACATCAACTAAAATCAAACATGGCCACATGTACAGGAATAGAAATGTGTACATAAAGCTCTCTTTGAAATACCACTCGTCTCCTCTCATTGTTGTTTTTTTTTTTTTTTAAATCCTGAACAGTAAATGAAGGCCTGTATAGAGAGAGAAAAATCACACACACACTCACTGGACAAAAAGTGAAGAGTCACTTAAAACCACTGCAAAGAGAGTGGTGATAAAAACATCTGCCTGTCGGGGTTCACGCAACATACACACAGGGCTTTTTTTTTTTTTTTCCCCAAAATTCACAACTTAGTTGGTTTTGTTTTGTTTTTTTACGTGGGAGAGTGAAATCATCACTTTCTACCACATCGAGTCCTTTTCACCATTTTGTGTCAGTGTGCCAAACGGTGCCGTGGCACAAAATGGTGCTGTAAGAAAGCAACTTCCTTTTTTTCACATTTCTATGAACCGGGGTGCTTTCTTTGCCTGTCTGCAGCCACTCAAGAGTCAAACAGGTGGCGGGGAGAGAGACTGAGGAGAAAAACTCTCACAAAGACGAGCCCTGCTCCCCTGTCGTCCCTGAAAAAGGGACATAATACTTAAGAAACTGTCTTCTTCCCACCCAGATCTGCCTCCTTCCTGTCCAGGCGCATGTACGGCTCAAAAGCTGAAGAGCCGCAGCCGTAGGAGGACGACAGTTCGTGGTGGGCGCTCCCCAGCAGCGGCATGGAGAAGCAGAGGGGGTGAGGTGGTGGGACACCCAGCCGTGGTGAGGGCGGGGTGCCTCCCAGCGAGGGCAGAGAAAGCCCGAATGTCCCCCCTGGTAGGGAGCTGGGAGGAGTGCTGCTGCTGATCCCTGGAGAGGTGGAGGAGCCTCCACCGGGGCTGCTCAGCAGGGAGCCATTTGCTGGATGAGATGGAGGCCCCAGGAGAGAGTTAGGTGGTGGTGGAGCAGGGCCCGACAGGAGGCGTCCCTGCTCCAGGAGGCGCAGGATGTTGCAGGTGGCCAAAGACTCAGACGTGGAGGAGGAGCGCTTGTCTGAATCCTTGGTGGTGTCCTTCTTCTGTTTGGTTCGGCGGTTTTGGAACCACACCTTCACCTGCGAGAACAAGCACACACTTCATCAGGGGTGGAGTTGGTGAAAGCATTACGAGTGCAACAGAGAGACAATTTTGCAGACTTGTGGAGAGAATAATTGCTCAGCAGAAGGCAAAATAAAGGTTTCAATGAAAACCAGATTTTATTCCGCTCTTCTTCTGCAGAGCAGAGAATTAAATCCCTACATTCTTCTTCTTTATACTACATGACAAAAGTTTAACATTTTGTTTACACTGCAGCACTAAACCAGTCACACCCATATAACTCCTTCTAGAACAAACAGAAATACTTTAACATCAAGGAAACAGCAAATGGATCAACTCGGTGGTTTTTGTCTAATTTCTCCCACTTTGTGCTCCTACGAGGTTTGAAGTGCACAGCAGAGTGTGACTATTAGTTCAGTCACAACTGACACACAGAAAAGCAGAAATTAAAGGAAAAACTGAGGAAACATTTGAAATTTAAAGAACAAAACACTCTCATAACTGTCATCAAACACACATCCGCTCTGATGCACTTTCACCAAACGAGCCATCACGTTAACTGCAGCAAAACAGCAAAAGCTCGCTGAACTCTGCCTGTCCTTGTTCGCCATATTTAATTAATGGAGCACAGCTTTAATGTATAGTACGGGGAAAACTCGAGATTGGGTACTGGGAGGTTGATTGGAGGGAAAAGAGGGGTCACGGGGTCACAGCTCGTAGAGAGACACCTCTGCAAGGAGTCACGCACATGAAAAATGAATCGCATCCTGACCGAGATCCAGCTGGCTCCGTGTTTCACTGCAGGTTCACTGTGGCACTAAAGGAGCAATCCAGCATTTCCAACGAGTTCCCGGCTTGTTGGCAAAAGGAAACTTCTGTGACACGAAGAACTGCAACTTACTCATTTTCTAGCTCTAGAGTTTAATCTCAAAGTACTTTAGAACTTACATTCAGATTAAAATGAATTCATTCAAAGTCTTATTTTACAATGTTTCCCAATTAAGGTTATTATAGTTCATTTAAATTCAGTTAAAAGTAAAAAACAAAGCAAAACAGGGAGCTGTAAGAAAATGTAAAAAAGAAGAAGTGGAACAATATTTTGTACTAACTGAAACAAAATAAAAATGTGTGGGAAAGGCTTTGGAAGAGTCTGAGTGTTGTGTGCTGTTTTGTACTTCTTAAATTTTGTCCATGATAAAAGTCGCTCTCATTACACACACAAAAAAGTAAGTAATACTTTTAAAACAATAAAACTAACCAGAAACTAGACAATCCACCCTGGAAACTGAATTAAAAAAAATAAAACTAAACAAAAATAAGAAATAATGAAAGCTACAAAGCACAAAGCATAAAGTGATTTAGCTTAAGAGTCTAAATGCTAAAGCTGCCACACAATGCCCCATTTGTGCTATAAAAAGTGAACCAGTAATAGAAACAGTAATATAGTAGCAACAGTTTTTAATCGTTGCTTCAGATTTTAAATATTTTAAGCACATCTGCATATTTTCAATTAGACATCTCGTGGAATGATTAATCTCAAGATTACTTTCTGAATTAACTCAATGACAATCAGAAAAAAAGGACGCAAACACAAAGAGCCAGTGTGACTGAGCATCTTCTCTGTCAGCTGGAACTTACAACTTTTTACTAGCAACTTATTTTTAAAGGCGGCGTTCCCTCACGTGTAGTTATCGTCATACCTTCTGATTAGTTCTTTTTGTTGTAGAGATCCAGCTCCCCAGAGATTTACGCCGCACTCTAGATTTGTTATTAAATCATGCTTGGTAACCACGCAGAAAAGAACGAAGTAAACGCTGATTCGAGTGGCTTTGTTTCACTTCTTTTCCACTCACATCCATATGGTGTAAATTTATCCAACATTACACAACAGACTTCTGTAGAAATCCAGTAATCGAATCCCTGGAGAGAGGGGATTCTTGTAACAGGAGGACTGCATAAGCCTGCAGAGGATCTGTAGCTCATGATTTAAAAAAAAAAAAAAAAAAGTTTCATAAGAGTGTGTTGATTGCACAACAGCGAAATGACACACACGAACAAACAAAGGCGAAGCTGAGTGAGTTTACATTCACAGAAGTTTGTCACATGACCCATCGCTCTGTTAGAGGACCTTATAGGAACTTACAGAAACTTTTGGTCTGATCTTAAATTACAGATGTTTGTTTGTTTGTTTATTGGTTTGTTTGTTTGTTTGTTTGTTTTAATAGGAATGACAAATTGAACCTTGGAAAATAACTTCTTTTTTTTTTTTTAAGAAAAAGTAAACCTGTCATGCAGATAGAGCCAGAGGAGAGTGTGTTCTGGAGCTCGTGTACATCAATTTCATCCTGATTTTGTGCTTTAACTTCCTCACAGAATTTTTTTTTCTGACTGAAGTACACAACAACATTACAGATGCTGCTGAAGCTGTTTGTGCATTTATTCTGTGCACTTTTAATTGTTTTATATGATTATCAAATAGATATGTGCAAATACTTGAAGCTGAAAACCACTGAAAGTCAAACTGCAGCTAAATTTTATACTTGAGTAAAATGTCCTTGTGACCTGGGTTTCCCCAGTTTGAACTGGCCTCCTCGTTGTGGCCTCCCAGCTCTCTATTGCAGATCACCAACTGAAGGCAACAATGACAAACACAATGTTTCAAGTCCAGAGCAAATAAAAATTCAATTGTCTTCACGCGACAGCAGACTGGTGATCGGTATTGGGCAGCTGCTTTAGTGACAGGAAGGTAAACAGAGCAGAAGAGGAAACGCATTTGCTGAAAAGCATTGGATAACCATTTTCTGATAATGATGTAGCTTTTAATTTGCCTTTTTAAGTGTATCTGCATTTTTAACAATGATCAGCAGATGGAAACAGAAATGTCTGGATATCGTTTTCCTGAATCCCAAATCTTTACTGCTCATGAACTCCAGTTTTCTAGTCAATAAAGACTTTTTTGACTCGATTTTTTTTCTCTTTTTTTTTTGGCAAGCACTATATTTCCATAACCAGCAGATATCCAGGGTTAGATTTCCTTTTCCATCTGCTGATCATTGTATAAAAACGCAAATCTCGCCAAATCAGATCCCCAGACATGTGTCCCGTGCCCCCAGACGCGTCTATACTTGCTCATCTAATCCTGATCTCTGTGAGATTATGGAATAATAAGGGGCCTAATTAAGTGTTCAAGGACACTTTGATGGTTCCTCAGTAAACATTTTGATCCCTCCCAAACACCCTGCGGTTCTTCTAGACTCTTGTCAAGAGCCAACAAAGTCATTTTTGTGTAACTGGCATGAGTTAACTTATATCTTCTAAAACATCACAGCATTCCAGTAAGATAATAAGCCTAATCTGTTGTTTTTATTCAGATTATCGGTCTGGTTGGTGTTAACAACAGTGCCAGTGTGACAGCTACTAGTTCAAGTGAGATCATAGTTCCAGCTGCTGACCGCGACACAAATAATGAGATCGGGGAGGATCGAAAGAATCCCACGGCTCAAATAGAAATACTGAGGCCAGCAGATCTTACTGCAAAGACCCGAAAGAGGCGCAGGAGGAGGGGCGGCAGAGATGAGGGGATGAGGGGAGGGACAAGAGAAGGGTGGGAAAAGCACCAGAAATGATCTGTGTCCCTCCTCTCAGTCCAGATTTACTCCTCGTTAGCTCGCACACTGACACTCTAAGACCTCTCTCTGTATCTTCATGCGCCTGCCAAACATTCAGTAAAAGGCTTTCACTATGGATGAAACTCCCTACCAATCCCTTTCCCTTATCCCCGTGATGTGGGCGTGGCTCGGGCTCCTGTTCACATCAGTGTCCTCCTATCCACTGCTGGAAAAAATAAATAAA